>ML107134.1:14870-82582 GCA_003697995.1 Taxidea taxus jeffersonii | reverse complement strand
TTTAAAAAATACAAAGCATATTTATTGTCATCTTATCTCTCCAAAATGTAGAATTAAAGTTAGTGTTTCATGGAGAAATAAAATAATTTTGTCTTTCTTGATTTGCAGATATTTCTTGTTTTCCTGCTTAAATCCTTTGAATTATTCAAATAATTCTAATTGGCTATTTTAATAGCTATATAAATTTAAAGATGTATATCAACCCCCAATTACCTCTACTTTTGGAAAGATGGGGCAAATATACTAATAAAATGCTAATTTTCTCTTGCTGTAATGTATTGGACTCTCACAGTGGAAGAAGGAATCAGAGTGAAATGTGAGGTAAAGGAGAGAATTGGAAATGCTGGATGTTCTTGATGAGTCAGTGGTGACCTTTGCAATTTTCCCCAATTTTGATGAATTATTCTTTAGCTAGTCAGCCCAACTGAATTTCTTATCTTGATACACTGGGTCAGCCCTCCTCTGGTACAGATGGCATTTTTAGCTGAAAGATCATCCTTGTTCCCAAAGTGACCTCAATTGACCTATCATTTACTGCCAGTCTCCATTCAAAACTGGCCGGGCTTGCACTATAAGAATATCTGTAACAAGTGCTCCCTCCCCCAAACTTCAATGACAAATTGATATAAATGTCAACTACAAAATATAAGCCATAAATCCATTAAAGAGAACTTTGAACCCTTGGTCGTGTGGACTCATGGGTGCCCTGAGCAGGGAGGATTTGAAATTAAAGGCCAGGAATCTTGTTTGACCCAGAAGGGAACTAATGTTTTAAAGCATCTGGTTGGAGGTTTCACATATTCTATCATGTAACTGTCACATCAGTCTCATGCAAAATAGGCACTATATGCCCCATTTCACAGATGAGGGAAAATGAAATTTAGAGAGATTATGTGTTTAGCTCAAAGGCTGTGGAGTTGGTAGATGATGGGGCCAGCGTTTGAATCTGGAAGTTTCACTCCAAAGTCCATGCTAACCACCATATGGCACAAGGGACACAAGAATAGGGGAAATCTGGGCACATTCTTGAGTAATACTGAATCACACATTGAAATGCATCTTAAAATTCTCTTTCTACTGATAATGTCAAAAAGAAACTTTTGTTTTGGTATTGTATATTTTCATATCTTTTTTAATATTCTATGTTCTCCATTTTCAACAAAGATTAAAAAACAACAACAACAACAAACTCAAAGCATTGGCCCAGCAATAATATCTAACTGAAATTTAACAACTTTTAAATTTTCATTATATGTATTTTTGTCTCTTCTATTTATGGAAAGTGGCACTAATTTCCCATTTTTGATAGTGATATAAAGCTTCAAGTTTTTAGATATACTACATTTTGTAATATGTCAATTTAAAGAAAAAGTAATATTCTAGACACAAGTAATAGTAATATATAAAAGATGAATATGTGGGAAGCTTCATTTTGTTTTAAATATGATGCTATAAATTCTTAGAACATTGTCAATGCTTGAACAACATGATATATAATCCCTTCCTCTAGAGCTCACAACATTAAGCCCATGTGGCATGGACCACTGAATTTGAGAAATATCAGTGCCAGAACATGATAACATTTTTCTTGCAGGGTAAAGAAAAACTTACTGCTCTCACTTTTGAGGGATTTCTAACAATGTTATATACTAGAGGAACTCCTAGAAAAACTAGATTTTTCTTCCTTTAAAAGCCACCCTCTACTTCCAGGTAAGATAACTCTTACCTAGAGTTCTACATGCAATTTAAAATTTGACATGCAACAGTGCTTCTAACAGTATCTTTCAATATATTTTCTAAATTTTCCATGCCAAAGTTAACCTCAAGGAAGACCTTCATTTTCAGAAGCATCTAATGCAAGGTTATTCATTTGTCCCTCAAATGCTTATTGAGGACCTCGTGCATGCTAAGCATTGCACACTTGGGTTATAATCTTTGGATAAAATAGATGAGAATTTGTGGAGCTGGCCTCTAGGAAGAGGCAAGGGAGCTGGCTAGGGAAGAGAGACAACAGATAACATCTATAATAAATAAGTGCAGAGAGAATGTGATATGCTCTGTGATAGAAGGAGGATTGGGAGGGCAGGCTGGTGTTGGGATTTGATTAAGGTGGTCTGAGCAGGCTTTATCAGAAAGATGATGTTTGGGGTGCCTGGGTGGCTCAGTGGGTTAAAGCCTCTGCCTTCGGCTCAGGTCATGATCCCAGGGTCCTGAGATCAAGCCGTCGGGCTCTCTGCTCAGCGGGAAGCCTGCTTCTCTTCCTCTCTCTGTCTGCTTCTCTGCCTGTTTGTGATCTCTGTCTGTCAAATAAATAAATAAAATCTTAAAAAAAATATTAAAAAAAAAAAAGAAAGATGATGTTTGAGAAAAGACTTGAAAATGGTAAGTAAAAGGAGAGGGAAATACTGTCATGGTTTTACGATACAGGAGTATCCCTGGGATGTTCACAGAATATCAGGGAGTCCTGAGTTGCAAGAGCAGAGGGTGTAAAGAAGTGATATGGTAGGAGGCAAAGTGTTTGGTGAGAAATAGAGTACCAGTGATCTATCTTATCTTTCAGAAGAGTCATGCTGTCAGTTAGGTTGAGAACAAGATGTAAAGGAACAAGGATGAAAGCAGGGACATGTGAAGGAAGGGTGTTAGAGTAATACAGATGAGAGATGATGGTAACTTGCACTAGTGCAGAGGTGGAGAAAATTCACAATATTCTGGATATATTTTGAAGGTAGATGGATTTCTCAATGAATTGGATGTAGAGTATAAAAGAACTTGTCAACAAGAAGGCAGCATAGGATGAAGTACCTGGAAAAGAATCACTGTAGCAAAGACATAAATCCAGAGAAGGATATGGTCCTTAGGTAGCCATATTTTAATGGAATACTCTAAGCTCTAAACACATACTTGATCCAAGAGAAAAGACCTAAAAGATACTTGTTTTTTTGCCTGTATAGTGAAGTAAATCTAAATGATGACCAATACTTCTTGTGAGAATCTTCTATAGTGTTGAATTTCGGAGTGTGTGTATGTTTGCATGTACATAGGATCTGCTAATTTCAACCTCTAAAAGCAATCATCTGGGGCTTCATTGAAATGCATCATCACATTCTGCTGCTTAACAGTCCCAATGGCAGTGATGTGTATGAAGTTATTTCAACAGCAGATGACACATAAATCCAACCAATTTCTCCCCATCCTCTTGTGAAGGGGTGTAACTTATAATTTATTCTAGCTTAGTATCTTCAACATTTGTCAAACAATGCCCTGTTGGGCTCTTTACTCCTTAATTTGTTGTTTTTATAGTATAGTTACAGTATCATTTTATAGGATTGTGTAGTTAATGTTCTGGGCATCTTTTTTTTTTTTTTAATTTGTTGCCACATCAGCTCCATCTGGGATTTGAATGTTAATTCCTGGTTCATAACTCTTTACCTTATATTGATGAAGTTGGGTTGTGGATAAGAGGGAGTAACTAAACTGTACCAGTGAAATGTAGGTTTGGGTGACTCAGCAGAAGCACAGATTTCACTTCCCCAAAATTTGCTAACCTCTGGCCACGTGCCAGTCACTGGGATCATAATGAAGAGATGCTGTCTAGATACTTCAAGGTACAGTATTCCAGGTGAATGGTGATAAGGCCTAGTCTAGAGCAATGACATTGATAGTAGATAAGAGAGGAGATGGAATTCAAAAGTGTATTATATATGTACATAAAAACAAAAGCATATTTGTTTAAGTCCTCAAGAAATAAACCATTTTTGAGAAACATATCACCTATCAAACTTTTCAGCTAACAGCATTCAAATATGTGATCTAGATGACCAAGAGGTTAACCAGAACAAAAGTTCAAGAAAAAAATGTGTGAACTAACAGTTTTCCTCCTTTATATTCATCCATGAAAAAAATATATATCCACACTAGGACTTATACAAGAATGTTCATATCAGCTTTATAATAGCCCAAACTGCAAGCAATCCAAATATCCTTCAATGTAAGACTAAATAAGTAAATTCTGGTATATTCATACAATGTAACACCACTTAGCAATAAGAACAAACTATGAATGTATACAATAATCATAAATTTCATTTTATTGAAGGGAGCCAAATATAAAAAAGCACATACTGTACGATTCCATTTGTATAAACTAAAAATAAGCAAATCTAAGTTGGGGTGATAGAAATCAGTACAGGGAGAAGCTTGCTTAGATTATGGAAATGTTCTATATCTTGGTTATGGTATTGGTAATATTAGTATGTACATTTGCCAAAACTCATTGAACTGTACTCTTAAAATCTATGCATTTTATACCTCAATAAAAAATCATACCTCAATAATAAAAAAGAGTTGGAGGGGATAATATTTGAGGATCAAAGCAATCAGAAAATTACTGCAAGCAGATTTAGAATCTGAGCAATACAGATTGCCCTAGCCTTATCAGGATGCTATCACCATATATATGATTTACTATATTGGGCCATTTTTAATCATTGCTTGTACTTTGTTCTCCTTTGTTGAGCTCATTAGTCTTTAATTCATCTTGGTTGAAAGCATAGTGCATATCAAGAAGTATTTTCTTGCAATCTACTGTGTCCCTGGCCTCAGAAAACAATCAAAGATACTATCCGGCTCCTGGAAGATTTGTTGTAGAATGGCTGTATGCTAAGCCATGCTCCATCAGGGTCAGCATCATGTTTAATCTTATTTTATCCTATTAACTTCCCAGTTGTTTCTATTATAAATCAAACTTGAAGAGCCACCTCTTTTCAACATTTCAGTTCCAACTCAACGTTCTTCCTTATGAGATCATGAAATAAGTCTAAAGACTAAAATCAAATACTCTAAAACATAATAGTCATTCTGGCAAAAATATGGGAATTCACTAGATTTGATTCACTCCTCTATTTTGCCTTTTTTGGGAGGGGATTATGGCTACTGTGTTTAAATCATAAAATGTTTTATGACTTGCTTTGCTACTGGCTATATCCTATTTGTCCATTGCTGCTGTTTTCTAAAAATACAAATGAAATAAGGCAAGAATCTGCTATCGTAGATGAGCCCATGAGACTGTCATAAACATCCACTGAGTGTTTTTTCCACTTGGTTTGATGTGTCTTGTTTTATATATATAAAGCACATTAACCCACACATATAATACACATGTTAAAGTCATATGTGTAGTAAAGCAGGTTTCCACTTCTGGTAAAACCGGAAAACTTTAGAATAAATAGACCATTTTTATAATGAAAAGTCTGGTTTATTCTTAGAATACATTTTAGGTAATTTGATGTCTGTTGTTGGTCACAGAAGCTATTAGGAACTGGGCTGATAAGGCTTGATGGTGTTTTTTCTAAAGTGGTCATCCTGAGACATGTTCTTCTTCTCTCAAATATGTATCTCTGACACTAAAGTTTTAGCTGTACCTGTACCTTTTTTGAATCCCATAGGAGAATCCTCAACATAACTCAAATTCTTTATTTTCTTTCAAAAATATGAAGTATAGTTAGCACACCATGTTAAATTAGATTTAGGTGTACAACATAGGGATTGAACAAGTCTATACATTGTGCTATGCTCACTGCAAGGGTAGTTACCATTTGTCACCACACATTGCTATGACAGTATCACTGCCTATATTCCCTGTGCTGTGCCTTTTCCCCTGTGACTTGTTCGTTCCATGACTTGAGATACCTCCCACTGCCCATCACTCATTTTTCCCACCCTGCCACTACCTCCCCTCTGACAATCTTCAGTTTGTTCTCCATATTTATGGATCTGTTTATGCTTCTTGTTTGTTTGTTTTGTTTCTTAGATTCCACATATAAGTGAAATCTTACGGTATTTGTCTTTTTCTGACCTATTTCACTTAGCGTAATACCCTCTAGGTCCATCCATCTTGTCACAAGTGGTAAGTCCTCCTCCTTTTATATGGCTGAGTGATAGGCCACGATGTATGGATATACCCCATTTTCTTTATCCATTCATGTATCGATGAATACTTAGGCTGCTTCCATATTCTATATCGTGGCAATTATAAATAATCAAATTCTTTCCTTTCAAAGCAAAATATAGCATATATTATAACTTCAAACTGCATGGAACAATCTTTAAAGAATAGTGAAACCTAAGAACAATAAAAAAAAAAAAACCTCAGGCTGTTTGTGGAGACACAGAGCTTATTGGATTTTGGCGTCTAAGAAAGAGACCCCCAGAAGTCCTAATGTGATGGAATATACAGTACCTCTATTTACATTTACAGGGTGGAGGTGGATGTTAAGATCTTAATGGATAGCTCTGTTCAATAAAAACAATGTTTAGGATAAGGTTTAGGGAAGGATGTTAGCTTAAAGAACAGGTGACATGAATTTCTTCCATTTGCTTCATTTTTCTCAATTCTGAGTGAATTAGTGGTACAAGGGAGCTCATTCCACAGGGGAGCTAGGAAGACCAAAGAACACATTGAACCTAAAAGCTACTTGAGAATTTTTCCTGAGAAAGTATTGTTTTTCCCCAGGTTCATCTTGTATTTTTCCTTTGACTCTGAACTTCATGATGTAAGAGACTGGATGAAAAGTAGCCTACTTAAAGTTCTAAAATGGGGATGCAACCTGGTGGTAGAAGTAACTGAACGCAGAAGAACTGGGGTTAGTCCTACCTGATCTAGGTAAATACATCTTTGTCCCCTGAGTCCTAATCTATAAAAGCACAAGTGAGGCTTCCCTAAATTTCCTTTCAGCCCACTCTGACTTCCTGCGACTCTGGCTTGAACCTTTGAAATGACTCATAAACCTTCTTTTCTTCTAATCTACCCAGCTGTCCTCATGTTTGTATCCTTTATTTATTTATTTTTATTTATTTTTATTATTTTTATTATGTTCAATTAGTCAGCATATAGTACATCATTAGTTTTTGATGTAGTATTCAATGATTCATTAGTTGTATATAACACTCACAGTGCTCATTACCACACGTGCCCTCCTTAATATCCATCACCTGTTTGTATCCTTTAATCATTTGTATTACTCTTAACTAAAGGATCCCAGATTCTCTAGAGGTCCCTTAGGCCCTGAAGAACCAAACAAACACACTTTTTCACTATCTGCTGTAAGGTAAACATTCTGTTAGACACATATATGTGCACATACATACACACACATGCACATAGTTTTATTTCATCATAATCTACAGCCCCGCGAAATAGGTATTATTTCCCCAGTTTTCAGGGGGAGGAAATGGAGTGACTTAACCCAGGATATGGCTTGTATGAATCAGAATTAGACCCTAGGGCCCATGATCACCTCTCTATCTTACTTCAACTCCCTAAAATACTCATTTCACTTATTTATTCATGCAAATCCAGAACTTGTACTAAGCACCTATTATGTGCTTGTCTCTATCCTGGGGATCTGGGTTGTTCTTAGTGTCTACAGGAATATTGGCTCAGGCATTTTGTTTTCTTCAGCAGTGAAAATACTTAAACATAGATTCCACCAGAGTTTTGCGGCATTCTCTGCTCTTATAACTTCTCTGGGCCCCTTGCATTTTTTTTAAAAAATTATTTTTAGCTTCACACAATGCCCATCAAAGACCCAGAGCAGAGGGTCTGGGCTCTAGGTCATGCTTTGGTTATCACCTGCCATGCTAAGAACAGATGGCCTGTGCCTTTGGGTCTACTATTGTAGACTGGGAAAAAGCTAGTGAAATGACTGAGCATTCATTGTGTTTTATAGTTATTATGAAGCCCAAGGACTTGGCTGGGCCTATCCCTGATGAGCTGAATCACAGTCATCAGCCTGGGGAAGAATTTTATGACCACTTTCAACATAAGCCTCCACAGAATAGATGCATCCTAGCCTGCCTTGAACTTTGTGCTGCTACTCAAATTACTGTATTCAAGGCAAATCAGGACATGACTAAGAAGCAGCTAAAACTGGTAGGAAAAGAATGAATTCTTACATATTTATTTGTTCTCACATTCTTCTTGCGACTAAGCTCTACCTTAGAAATTACTACTCACAGAAATTACCACTTTATTTGTTGATCAGACTTCAAAACAGTGAAAATGGCTTTGCCAAATTTTAGCTGCCATTTCTGAGGATCATTTTTAAGAATATGCTCTAAGGGGGTGCCTGGGTGGCTCAGTGAGTTAAAGCCTTTGCCTTCGGCTGGAGTCATGATCCCACGTCCTGGGATCAAGCCCTGAGTCAGGCTCTCTGCACAGCAGGGAGCCTGCTTCCTCCTCTCTCTCTCTGCCTGCCTCTCCGCCTGCTTGTGATCTCTGTCTATCAAATAAATAAATAAAATCTTTTTAAAAAAAGAATATGCTGTAGGAACCATTCACACAGTCCCTGTTTCTCATTCTGTATAACATTTGGGATAATTTGTTACTAAGACACCAAAATCTACTAAGGAGTCTCAGCATAGATTACTCACAGTTCCCAGAAGCTCTTGGGTCCCTCACCAGGTCCTGCTTCAGTAAAGCCAGTTGGTTCATTTATATTCCATTGACTGTAGAAGTTCAAGTGTCACATTCCATGAGAATAGGACTAGAGGCTCCACTTGAGTGGTCCCACCAAGATTTTGAAATTCTGTGCTGCTATGAAAAATTTGCAGGAATATCAGACCTATCTTACTGCCTGTTCCCTAATTTGCTGTCTACTCCAGAACCTTAACCAAAGATGCTCTTCAAATCCAAGGTACCCTAGAAAAGAGAGGAGGGATACTCTGTCCTTCTTTAGTTTCTCTCTCTTCTCTAATCCCCCATACAAGAAGGAAGTGGACACACCAAATAACTGGGAAAAGTTTTTCTTCTGAAGATGTTCCTATGCTGAATCTGCTTTCACTTGTACAACATACTGTTTTCTTTCCTGTGAGAGAAAATTACATGGGCTTACCTACTTAAATATGGATAAAACTGAGACCCAGGCACATTAAAAGATCTGATTAGACCCCTGACTGGAATTAACCTCAGCAATTTTACCCTCCTTCCCACCATACCCAACTAAAGGATAAGACTAGTCCCCAGGTCACATCACATATGCAAAGGTTACCGGCAGCCACTATAGATTTGACTTCCATCCCTTGTCCACTTACTCAAGAGTCCTCATGCTGCCTTTTGAGCTAGGTAGTCCCCCCCGCTTTTTTTAAAGACAGAGAGAAAGAGAAAGAGCACATGTATGCATGTGTGAGTAGGGGGAGGAGCAGAGGGAGGGAGAGAATCTTAAGCAGACTCCACACTGAGTGTGGAGCCCCACATGGGCTCCACATGAGCAAAAATCAAGAGTCAGACACTTAACTGACTGAGCCACCAAGGTGCCCTGATTCTTTTTCTTTTTCTTTTTTTTTTTCAAACTTTGAGTTCTTCGTTTCTTTCTAAACCACATTTTTGTCAAACTCCTATGTTATCGGATAATAAGAAAGATATCAGAGAGTAAGTATGGTCTGAATAACTGATTCTATTCCATAGAATCACAGAGTCATGGTGTTAAATGGGACCTTTCAAATCTCTCATATGATAAAGTAGAAAAGAGCAGAGAATTTAAATTATTTACCCAGTTAGTTAGCTGTAGAAGTCAGGTTTTCTGTCTTCTAGACTCATGTTTAGTCTGAAAGCTTAGCAAATTAAAGATTCTTAGTCATTGTTGGATTCTGGCCTCTGGCCTCTGAATAAGGAAACAGGATCTCATCCATTCATTTGTTCAGTAAGAATTGGTTGTATATCTTTTCTGTTCTGATAAAAGAGCTCCAAAGAATCATGAAGCAGCTCCTATATCCAGACCTTACAATCTAGTTACAAGTTCCAATGTGCACTTCAATGCCTCTATTTCTTTTTTTTCCCATTTAAATAAATAAAGAAAAGAAATATCTGGCTTGCTACATGTGATACCAGACTGGAAACAGAATATAGTTTTGATGTTGGTCTTATTGAAACCCCGCAACATGTGCTTATCCTTAAATATTTTGCAATGTGGCTGATGAAAGCAACTTGGCCTTCATGCCTAACTTTTAGAGAGAGTGTGATTGCAACACGATTTTACAACTCCAGTCATTTTTGCATTCATTAGAAAGTGCCTCAATGATGCGCCAAAGCTCATTCTCCATCATGTGCTTTCAGGAAGGTATTTAATTGCCATGTGCTCAGTGAAAATGAAAGTCTTGACCCTGTCTGTATTCAGAACATATGTCCCATTTTAATCGCAAGAACTCATAGTGGTAGTGTCTGTATTGATGTGACAGTCTCCAAGAGGCTGATTTCTGAACTGTGGTGCTGTCAAACTTGTCGTTTGTTTCCTATGCTATAGCTATAGTAGAAGGCTCAAGAGTAACGGAGTTCAGGTCAAATACAACTCTGCAGTTATAGGCTGTGGTATCTGGGACGAAATACTAACATCTCAAAATACCCATTCAGTGAAAATAACACAGCATCCTGCAGGGTTGCAATGGGGATTGAATGATATGCGGAGCACCCAGCATGATGTTTGACACATAGTAGGTTTTTAATAAATATTAGTTTCCTTCTATTTTCCTGCATAAAGAAACTTGTGATGTATAAGTAGCCATGTATTACTGCCTCCTTGCTGAGAAATGGGGAAATTATGTTGGAGATCCAATACTGGATGAAAATAACAAGTTGAAGCATA
Organism: Taxidea taxus jeffersonii; assembly: GCA_003697995.1. NCBI lineage: Eukaryota > Metazoa > Chordata > Mammalia > Carnivora > Mustelidae > Taxidea > Taxidea taxus. The sequence continues at coordinate 71,945 of ML107134.1, read as the reverse complement.
TGAAGCAGCAATACTTCCCAAATGATCTTTTAGGTAGCTGGATTTTTCTGGAACTGCAAAAGTGAGGCAGTGACCTTGACGTGTGTTACATCTATGTGAACAAGGTACCTGCTGATTCTAAAATTGTGTCTGGGCATGCTTTTGGTTCTCTGTGCAGTGAGAAGAGCCAGTCAACTCCCCAAGGCAGACAAAGACACTGTCCTTGATAGCTGAACAGCAAACTCAAGGTCAGATTCTCTCCACCCTGTTAAATTAGTGAATTGTGAATTATGTGGGAAATTGGGAATAGGATAGATATTTAAGGAGAAGAAGAATAAACTGATTATTTTCTAACCCTTGTTAATTTATTACTTTGGAAAATAATCCATTTGAGCTATGGCTAGACTTAGTCATTGGTCTGTGCTGATCTAAAGATCAGGGCAACCAGCATAAGGAACACATAAAAATCCCACTTTGGGGGATGCCTGGATGGCTTGGTCGGTTAAGCATCTGCCTTTGGCTCAGGTCATGATCCCAGGGTCCCAGGATGGAGCCAGCATTTGGGTCTTTGCTCAACAGGGAGCCTGCTTCTCCCTCTGCCACTTCCCCTGCATGTGCACTCTCTGTGTTTGTCAAATAAATAAAAACTTCTTAAAAAATCAATTTTTGGGGTTTCTTGACACATAACCCAAAATTGCAAATCCTATAAAAGAACTCTGGTAGGATTCCTATAGAGGTATGAGAAAATACTTGTGTTTTAACCTGATTGGAGGTTAAAAATCTAAGTTGTTTACTTCATAACCTGAAAAAAAAAGAGACTATTTTGCATAACTGACTGATGTATCAGCTCCATTAACTTCTACTTTGTTTTGTAAATCCTAGTTTCTCTGAATTTATAGGATTTGAGAATTAATTGGCTTCTCCTGCCCTGGTTATTAAGAGTATGTGTAAAATAGCAATTTTCCCAGATTATGGGACTATTTACTAAGTCCTTCTTACTTTCTGAAAATGTAATTTACCATTACACTTCTTTTAGTAATGAGGAAATAGGTATTCCCTTGAAGAAATACTCAGAGTTGATTATCAAGTTTTGCTATTTTCAAAAGGAATCTATCAGCCATAAAAGGGAGGTATAAGAACCCTGGAGCAATCTAGGGATCTGAGAAGCAGGATCCTGAAAGGATTTGAACAGCATAAGAATACCAAGAAAAAGTTGATTTAGTTTGTGGACAGAAGACTGAGTGAGCAAGCTGCAGTAGTAAGTGTGGGAATTTGCATTGTAGTGCACAGCTACATCCCTCCTTCCAAATATACCTGTTTTCTCTTGTGATATGAAATCTCCCCCAGTCTGTGTAGCCTTGGTGGGAGAAATATTCCATGTACCTTCATTGATAGTGGAAACCAAAGTGATCATGCCCTCTTTGTCTTCTACCTGGTATAGCCATCCAACAAAACGATCCAACAAAATGATTTCTCTCCAGACTTCCATCTTGAGTAAGTGACAGTGGGTGGAAGGAGTATTTGAGACTCATTCATCACATGGTTACCCTAGTAGAATGGACAGCATCTGTCCAGTCTTCTTACAATGAGACAGCTTGCTTCTAGGTTTCTAGCCCCATAAGGCTATGTAGTCCTGACAGTTTCCAAGCTCGCTCCTCCAGCCTTCCACTGATTCCCTAAAATCCTAGTATTCTCCAACAAATGTTCTTTTTTAATGCATTGGCCAAAGCTAGCTTCTATTGTTTGCAACCTAGAAGCCATAACTGATCTAGTCCTTTATCCTAAGCTCATCTCAAAGTGCATTATAAACCTTCAACTAATAGGTGGGATTATGGGTGGAGAACTCTCAAACTGAAAGGGGCTTTAGAAGTCCTATAATCTAACCTCCTCTTCTTTTGCAGTTCTTAGGGGGAATGTGGGGTGAGACATAGGTTGATTATGCTTGAAATGTGGGAACATTATAGCATAAAGGTTACGTGAGTTGGCAAGATACATGAGCCACCTATCTCAAGAAAGGGAAGAAAGGGAGCACAGCTCCCTTGACACTTTGTTCAATTGTTGGCGGACTGAGTTAACACTGAGCAGGCACAGCAATGGTGTGGCAAGAGCGCCTTTACAGACCCGTTCAATATAGTGTCCTTTCATTCCCAACTGCTTGTTGGAGCTGTTTCTACTTAACTCTCTTCACTTGTTTCTTCAGCTGTAAAATGGAGATGAACATTACCTCACAGAATTATTGAGAGGTTTAAATAAGTATGGGTTTCAGAGCCCCAGAGCTCGGGATATAAGAAAGTACTAAAAAGTTATTTTTAAGAATGAAATTTTTATAATGTTAATCAGAGTGGTGTTCTTCTGGACACCAGCATCTCTATCAGTTAAGAAGTGTTTGTAAGGATTACACGCAAAGGAAGTCACACCTACATTATTGTGTAATGTGTACTTGGATATAGAGATGTGACACCCAGATCCCACTTGGGAGGATTCATTGCCTAGCTGCTGTTAATGCTGGCAGTCCCTTCAGGGACTGACTTAGCTTCAGAAGAACCCCCTTACCCAAGGTCACAGCCTTCTCTGCACAGCCTGTCAATTGACTGACTGATGGAGGTAGGATGAATGTTCTGGCCATATCAGCCCATGTCAGACAACTCTGTAAGGTCGTGTTAGCTCCAGAGCTTCCTGTGGAGGTCAACCGGGTCTGTTGTTTGGCCTTCATCTGTCCCTCTCGTGCTTTCTTCCCTTCCCTTCCACAGATGTTGATGCCAGGGACATTCTCTAAAAATATGCTGAGCACTAAACTCAGAATCTGCTTCCAGGGAAACCCAAAAAATTTTACACTGAATTCTTTGAGGGACCTTATGAAATACCTATTATTTTTTCCCATCGTAACGTTGAAGGAATTAAAGCTCAGCGAAGTAAGCAGCTTGTCTAGGGAAACACATTGCATAACGAGCTAAGATTCAAGTCTAGCTCAGTTTGATTACAAAGACTGTGTTTCAAGAAATTATTAATGTATCTCTTCTTGGCCTGAAAGAACAATTTTCTCTCCCAGAGTGAGCAGCTGGACTCGTGCTTTGGACAGGGTCAGAATCATTCTATCCACATAATGGTTTTGGTTGGTTCAGAAGAGATTCCCTTCCTTTTGCCTTTATTCATTAGCATCCTACTTTACTCTCTGAGTTCATGGCTATTGTTTTAGCCTAAAAATAGCAATTGTCAGCTTTTACACATTTTCAAAAATTTCAGTGTAATCCTTTAAAAATAGGCTCCAAAATTTTGTTTTCCCTTTATTGGCAACCACGGTTGCTATGGAGTTCAAGTAATAGATTGTGATGTTTAACACTGAATTAATTACTACTTCTCACTCCCAGGGAACATCTAATTATACATATTCATGCTGAGCAGGATTTGGTTTTCTTAAGGAAAGTGTGTGTGTGCGTGTGTGTCTATGTGTGTGTGTGTGTGTGTATGTCCTTTTACTCTACAAGATACATGGGATGGAGGAAGAGTCTTGGTTTGTGATCTTCTGCAAGACTTCTCTTTCTTCCTTAATTACAGTTTCTCCTACTAGGTCTAGCCCATATTAATAATCATATTTCTCTCTTACACACCCAAGTGGCTTTTTTCTACGTCGTCATGGTGGCCTTTTCCTTTTATTTTAAACATCATGATGAGGAAAACATGATTTCCCTTTATTTCCTCTCTCAGTCTTGTTCTCATGGCCACTTGTATCATAAGGCAGTGAAATATTATTGGAAATAGCATGTATCTTTTGGAACCAGATACATACTTGAGTCTGAATCCTGGTTTCACCTTTTAATTGACTTGGAGCAAGTCACATCAGGACTGAACCTCAACTCCTTCAGCAATAAAATGGGAATCATTTTGTCTACCACATGGATTCAATTAGATTTAAAACAAACTTGGCACTGTGCTTCTCAAACTTTAATGTGCAAAATGGAGATCTTGTTAAAATGCAGATCAGGTATTTGGCCCAAGGTTCTGCATATCTAATAGGCTCCTAATTGATGAAGATACTGTTGGCATATGAACCACATTTTGAGCAGTAAGAACTTAGATAAGGCTGTATTCATAGTATGAGGTCAATGCATTTGTGGCTATTAGTATGAACCCTTCATTAGTTATCCTATCCTTTTTGGACAGAAGAGCACAAAATTCATACCCATTAGCCAGATGGGTAAGCAGATCATTCAGAATCAACAAGATGACCACTAGCTATCTCTGCTGCTTGTTGTTGCTTTACCCCGGAGAAGCATCTATTTTTCTCTGATGGAAGCTGTTGCAAGTCTTGCCATTAATGGGAGTTACCCAGGCATGTGCTGAAGAAAGAACATAAATGTTGTGGCATTTTTATGTATTCAACTAATAAAACAGTTCTGTGTTTTACTGACAAAAAAAACAATTTTTTTTATACTGGCAGTAAGATATTGAGGAATTTACTCTTTTTGATATATTTATTAGATGACTATTTTTTTTAATTGAATTTGAGGTGTTCATTTGAAAATGGAGTTGTGGCTCAAAAGCTTAGGGGACCCAAATGGTTGAAATTGTGCAAAACAACACGGTGCCTTTTGAGATTAGAATGCAGCCCCTTGCTGAAAAGATCCTGGGATTCTTACAAAACAGGATTTGGCAACTTTTCAGATGTGGGTAGGCGGTGTTTCTTTTATTTATACTCTTCATTTAGGGGAGGTGGTAAAATGCTGCTTCTCTGAGAAGGTTGGGAAAGGACTTTCCTGCATTCCTTTAACAGTGGCTCAAGAGAGTACTTATTTCTTTAACTTCTGCCGTGAGCATCAGCAACACAATTTCATGTCTCCTGGGCCTCCTGGCTTCTTTCCTGGAACTTCTGTGTTCTTCTGGCTTGCTTTCTTCTTCTCTCCCTTTTTTTAAAATAAGATTTTATTTATTTATTTGAGAGAGAGAGAGAAAGCACACACTCACAAGTGGGGGGAGGGGCAGGAGGAGAGGGAGGAACAGACTCTCCTCAGAGCAAGGAGCCTGGATGAACAGAGTTCCATCCCAGGACCTTGGGATCATGACCTGAACTGAAGGCAAACTCTTAACTCACTGAACCACCCAGGCACCCTGGCCTGCCTTCTTTAATCATTCATCCCTTCAGCAAGCCTTTGCTGCTGCATCCTTTTGGATCTTGGACCACAAGTAATATATACCTGCCACTTTTTCCTAGCAAATGACCTTGCTGGCCCCAGGCTCTCCTTCCATGCTCCCTTAGGAATGGTTAAATAATAATAGTCAAAGTCCTCCAGTGGCTAAATAGCTTGGTTCCTCCAGAAGTGCTCTGACCTTCTGTCCTACTATTTGCTTCCCATTTACCACATTCCAGCCACATTGGTCTCTTGGTGCTTCTTGAATATATCAGGTACTTCCTTATATTAGGACTTATGTCTGTCCCGTTTGTCTGGAACTCTTTGCTCTGTGCAAGCAGTTTGGCTAACTCCCTTCCTTCCAAGTCTTACCCTCTCAAGGGAGGCTTGCCAGACTACTTCTTTAATATTGGAAATTGTGAATCAAGGCCACTCCCACATTCCTGACCCCTCCCCCAACTTAACTTTTTCTTATTTCCATGGGGCTAATAACCTTCTCTTCCTATGCAGTGAACTACAGTTGCAATAGGAATCACTCCTTACCTCCTCACTCCCTCTCAACATTACCGTTTGGACTGAAAATTCCCTTTCCCCACATTAGGCAAAACTAAGTCTTCAGAAACAGCAGAAATAGTTTGTTTCCTAAAGGAAAGTCAGAACTGTTATTTATCTTGATTTCGCTGGTGGCTACACAGGTATACACACTTGTCAAATTCATCAAAATATACACTTTAAATGGGTACAGTTTACTAAATACAGATTATACCTCAATAAAGTTGATTTTAGAGGGCCCCTGGGTGGCTCAGTGGGTTAAAGCCTCTGGCTTTGGCTCAGGTTATGATCCTAGAGTCCTGGGATCTAGCCCTGCATCAGGCTCTCTGCTCAGCAGGGAGCCTGCTTCCTCCTCTCTCTCTGCCTGCCTCTCTGCCTACTTGTGATCTCTGTCAAATGAATAAATAAAATATTTTAAAAAAAAGTTGATTTTAGAAAAGAGGATATAATTGTCCATCTCGGGACATGGGGTAGGTATGAGATGGGCTGGTATTATAGGATAGAAGTAGAAGTTGGCATTTAGGAAGGTAAATTTCTTCCTCCTAAGTAGTATGGGTGAAGAAATCATTACAAATTGATATTGTGCAAATCCCTGTGACTTTGAATGACTAGAGGAAATTCCTTAGTGTTAACATATCTGCATTGTCCTTGCTGGTTCTTTTCTTATTTGCAGAGTTACTCTTAAGAAACTCAAAGATTAGAGGTGCCTAGGTGGCTCAGTGGGTTAAGTGTCTGCCTTAGTTAGGCTCAGGTCACCATCCCAGGATCCCAGGATCTAGCCCTGCATTGGGTTCCCTGCTCCGCAGGGGGTCTGCTTCTCCCTTTTCCTCTGCCAGTTGCTCCCCCTGCTTGTGATCTCTCTCTCTCTCTCTGTCAGATAAATAAATAAAAATCCTAAAAAAAAAAAAAGAAAGAAAGAAACCCAAAGATTAGAAATTTTCAGGTCAGTTGAGTTTTGTATTGTTCTGAAATGAGTTGATCCCTGTTTCACTCCTTTGAGGAGGTGTGGATTAGAATCTCTTAACTCTGAAGACATGCAGTTTTCATCTAGAAAACAAAAACAGAAACAAATAACCCCCCATCCTTTCTGTTTGAAAGAAAGCTGCAAAAAAGTAAATAATTGATCTCTTCTCATATTAATACCAGAATTGACTAGTAAGAGAAACCAGTTAAGAAGCTCCTCCATGTGCAGACTCAGGCATCTAAAGGTGTCCACTCCTACCTTCCCCAATTCCATTTTTAAACTTTCTGAAATAAAAGAGGCAAACATCTGATGTGAGGATGCAAAGGAGTGAAGGGAAGACATAAATCTAAATTTCACTACCGCCACTTCTGAACCAGGACAGCGTGGAAAGTTTGAGAAGACCTATTAGTACCTCAGTTTCAGTGTTAGTCCTGGACATATTAAAACCTATGGTTCCAGACTTGGAAAAAATATAAAAATCTTTGTAGATGTACCTTAAATAGCTATATTATAATGGATGTTAGAAATTTTCCCCAAATGTAATCAATGCATTATTTATAGCTAGGTTCTGGAATGTTCCCATACTGGAACAGGGGGAGGGCTCGTTGTGAAGTGTTCCATGGTTTAGTTAAACTTCAGTTCTCACTGCATCAAAAACTAAGATGTACTGTATAGTGACTAACACAACACAATAATAATTTTTAAAATGACAGAAAAAAAAAAAGAAAAATAAACTTCAATTCTCAGAAGTGTTATCAGGAGGATGTATCTACTTCTACCCTGTTCTCTGAGGCTGGAATCTGTCTAGCAATCGGGAATCTCTAGAATGAACATAGGAAGTCAGGTTTGCTCCACATGCTCTTCATTTCTGTCCCTGGACATCTCCATTTCTTATCCGCTGAATTTTCTTTTTCCTATCTTCTCAAATAAAAAAATAATCTGTAATGCTTCTATCTCTTTCACTTTATACTGTCAGCAGTTTGTTTAATTTCATGATACCAGAGACTATTTCCTCATATCTATCTCTACAATATCTAGCGCTACTTTCTGCTTTTCATGCTAAATAATTCTCCCTTCTGATCCTCTACATCTTATGAATATTTTTAGATTGCTACTGTGTCCACCTCTACCGCCCACTGTTGCTCCCTACTGGGCTTGTTCAGCCAAACTATACATATTTAATTCTTCTAATCTTCCTTATCCACCAGACCCACCAGTCTCTTAAAATTGTGTTGCTCTTCTTTAGACCTTCTCCTGATTGTTGGTGCCCTGTATCCCTGCAGACCGTCACTTTGAGATGGTGTTTGAAGGCTGCTAGCATCACATCTCAGTGCCTCACGCCTCTGTTAAAAATAATGCAGAAAGAAGGATTCTTGTTGTTGTCATTGGCAATGTTTGTCAAGCATTTCCAGTCCTCTGCCATCTGAGCACACAGTGGGATTGCACTTCCTGAGCTCTTATCATTGGTAGAGACTTGTGACTAATTCTGGCAAGTGAAACAGGAGGAAGGAATCACTTCCAGACCAGTGAAAGGCCTTCCGGAGTGTTGTTTTCTGTCTAGAACAGTGACTGCCAGTGTTCAAGATATTGGCTGCTCTGTTAGCCTGATTCCTTGAGTTACTACAATGAGCTGAAACCCTTCTGCCAAGCTATGATGTCCATGTAAAAAGAACAAAAAATATAGTTTTGTTGTTTTAAGCCTCTGAGATTGGAGAGGTGTTTGTTACTGTGGAATAATCCAGCCTATCCTGACCAATACAACTCTAACAAATGCCATTCGAGGCTCCCATGTCTATAGGTGTCTATGTTATACCCAGCAGCCTGTTTTAGTTGTTGAGTATGTGAACACAGCAAACCTCTCTTGGATACATTACCATATCAATGATGCCTACGTCCAGACTTTTGTCATTTATGAGCTGTACAGAAATCCAGTCCAGAAGAGATGACACATTTGGAACCTTTTGCCAAAGACCCAAGATACAGAAAAATTAAGTATCCTCCACATCTCTGGCAGAAAAATTTCAAAGCTGTGTCAGGTATAATTAAGCACATCATGTCTTGGATTCAGATACTATGACAGTGACAGGAATAAATGTGTTCTGGGACTTTCCTTCCTAAATCCACTGTTTCATAGTATGCAAATCACTCCCTCTTCAGTTGGTTGCTGTTTGGTATTTCTATTTAAGAATGAAAATCGGTGAACTACCCAACCCCCCCCCACCGAGAAATAGGCTAACTTGTTTCTTTCATACGTAGATAAAATGGAATATTTTAGGCAACCTACTAACCTGCTTTTATAAGATTCTGATGAGTTTGATATCACTTTGGTTCACCACACTTTTAATTTATATATATATATATGTGTGTGTGTGTGTGTGTGTGTGTTTACCAGCATACATTATACACACACATATTAAAACAACATGAATGGGGGCGTCTGGGTGGCTCAGTGGGTTAAAGCCTCTGCCTTTGGCTCAGGCTATGATCCCAGGGTCCTGGGATCGAGCCCCACGTCGGGTTCTCTGCTCAGCAGGAAGCCTGCTTCCACCTCTCTCTCTCTCTGCCTGCCTCTCTGCCTACTTGTGATCTCTGCCTGTCAAATAAATAAATAAATAAATAAATAAATACTCTTAAAAAAAAACATGAATGGATTTCCAATATTCCCATGCTTCTGCTATTCTATTAAAACAACTCTCGTTTCTGTCTTCTTTTTAATCTTCATTAATATTTCGCAGACTGGAACTTATAATACACGTGGAATTTTTGTTCTTTGTATTTTACCTGCCATTACTTTATGAATTCCTTTCTCTATTCCTACATAGTCTTCACAGATTTTCTCTCATTTTCATCTGAGTAACTTTCATTAGATTGAAATTCCACTGGGTTAAAAGATGGGAAACTGCCATTTATAGGTCAAAAATAGTCAAATAGACTATGGATCAACATAACAATATTTTAAACCTATTCCTCAGTAGTTGAATATGCTGATTGTTTCCAGGTTTGAACCTCAAAATAAACCTTCTTTATGTATCTTTATGCATTTATTTAGAAATCTGTTTTCTTAGCGTATATTCCTGGCTGTGGGATTACTGCCTAAAATGTTTATTCTTCCCTTTATTCCTCTCTGGTGAACTCCTGTGTATACTTTAAGATCCAACTGAGATGGTCCCCTATTTGGTAAGACATCCAGTATACTCCTAGGGTCTGCAACACTGTTCATATTTTGAAGCACTAACTGTCCTATCTTGAAATTTCTGGTCTACCATTCTGCTTCCACTGGCCTCTCAGCTGCTGTAGGGCAGAGGCTGTATTTTATTTTCCTCTACATCACCAGTATTGTCAACAGTGCTGGGGACCCAGTAAGTGCTCAACATAATGTTTGTGGAATGGAATGAATAAAAGGTTGAGCACACTCTCAGGAACGTAACATTTCTATGTGTTTGATATTTATTGCCAGGGCTGTTGGTCATAAGACAAGGCTCAGAGAAGCTCAGATTCTTTTGTTTTTGTTTAAATAAATGGGAATTGTGTTTGGGCTAATTGACAGAACAGCAGGCTCCTATATCTTTGTTTTTATCCCTGAGCCTAGTTGCTACCTTGACTGGAATTTCACCTTGCTTTTCCTCATACTCTGCTAAATATTTGTCTTTGCCTTTTATCCCTTCCTAAGCATTCTTTTTGCACCTTTCCTCCCTTTACCAAGCTAAATCTCTTTGATTCTCATTTTAATGTCTCTAGCTTTATTGATTCTTTGAATAAAATTGTGCTTTCCAGACTTTGTGGGTTGTTTTTCTTTTCCCCAATTTGGCCAGTATAATTTCCATCTTCTTTTTTTCCTCTTGGGTAACCACAAACACTGGAACCAAATTATGGTTCTGTGTGATTTAGACCCTCAGGACCTAGGAACAAAATTGTCTAACTTGTTTTTCATAGACCTAAAGACACAGACAAGGAGCACACTAGAATTCCTAGCAAGGACTGCTGACTTCTGAGCACTCCCTTATGGACAGATGATTTTCCTGTACTTGAATCCCAAGCAATACCCTTCAACACTGCCTTTCTGAAAAGCCACGTTCCTAATTTTGCTGATTGTTAGCTGTGTGACCTTGGGAAGCACGCCTTATTTACCCCTTTCAGACTCCATTTCCTGATCAAGATAATTATAGCTACCAAATAAAGAAGAGGGAGATAAATGAGATGATGCATTTAATATTTAAACCCCTTAACATGGTGCCTGGCATGACATGCGCTATTTATAAGTATTGACATCCTCTTTATTTTGGATTGAGCTCATCTTGGTTCACTATACTGATTGTTAACTTGAGAAGATCTATGGAACACCCTCCCTCTGAGCCACTCAGCAGACTGAGAACTTTTGTGTAAGGGCTAACAGAATAACATCCTCAGAGAAAGAACTACAGGCAAGGTTAGGACAGAAGGAAAACATGGAGGGGTTTGAAAGATAGCTTTAAATACACAGTAGAAACCAGTTTGTACCAGATGACTGTGTCACTTGGCTGTGAAGCCATTCACTGAATGGTCTTTTTGTCATTTCTCTATCCTAGTGTTCCAAACCAACATATTTAGGTTATTTCTAGGTATTAACCTCTTTTTACATTGATGTCTCTTACACCCCTACCTTTTTTTCTCATCCTCCTCTTCTTCCTCTTTTATTTCTTCTCCTGTTCTCCTTTTCTTCTCCTCTTCCTCCTTCTTCCTCTTCCACTCTTCCTCCTCCTCATTTGACTTAAAAAAATTGTGTATGTGTGTGTGTCTCACAAGATTTTTGGCCAATGCAGGAATGTAACCTATTAGACTAAGCTAAGAGAATAATTTTTGACCCTTAAGAAACACTGTCTGCCTTTTAATAGTCTACTTGCAATGATTTATTCCCCTTTGTGTTATATTTGCAAAGTTCTACAATAATCTAATGAGACAGTCTTGACCTGTTTACACTCTTATAAGTGAATACGATAGCTTGTGATCTGTCTGTCCACATTATATTTCCTTTTAGTACATGTTCTATTGCTTTCTCATTAGCTGTGATGTATTTTTTTGCCAATTTTATCTGATTTTTATTCCATGAAGCTGGGTTTGACCCCTCATATTCTGCTCTTTCACTATCTCTTAGGTATCCACTGAAGCTTTGTGGATGAGGGGAGAGTGTATATTCATTTTCTATTGCTGTTGTAACAAATTACCACAAATATAATAGCTTGAAACAACACATTTATTATCTTACATTCTGTTTAAGTACAAACTGAGTCTCATTAACTAAAATCAAGGTTTTGACAAAGCTGTAATATCTAAGAGAGAATCCATTTCTTTTCTTTTTTAGTTTCTAGAGGCCACTTATATTCCTTGGCTTGGGGCCCCCTTCCTCCATCTTCAAACCATAATGATAAGTTGATAAGTAATGATAAGTCCTTTTCATATTAAATTATTTTGACCTACTCTTTGGTCTCCCACTTCTACTTTTTTTTTTTATGTTTTCTTTTTTTTTAATTTTTTTATTTTTATTTAAGCTTTATTTAAACATATAATGTAACCCACCACCCTCTCCCAATCCCTCTCCCCCCCACCCCCCTCAGTTTGTTTTATGACATTAAGAGTCTCTTTTGGTTTGTCTCCCTCCTGATCCCATCTTGTTTCATTTTTTTTCCTACCACCTTAACTCCCACCCCCATGGAATACTATGCAGCCATCAAAAGAAATGAAATCTTACCATTTGCGACGACATGGATGGAACTAGAGCGTATTATGCTTAGCAAAATAAGTCAACTGGAGAAAGACAACTATCACATGATCTCCCTGATATGAGGAAGTGGAGATCCCACTTCTACTTTTAAGGACTCTCGTGATTACATTGGGTCCACCAGAAAAATGTAGAATAATCTGCCTATTTTAAGGTCAGCAGGTTAGCAACCCAAATTCCATCTGCAACCTTAGTTCCCTTTTATCATAATTGTAGTTTCACACATTCACAAACACACATATACACAGAATGCATGTGTATACACACACACACACATATGCATATATGCACCCCGTATTATTAGGAAAAGCACAGGCTACTACTACCAAAGATGTAATTTCTGTTCATTCAGTAGCTATAGAAATCTATACTTTTGGGAAAATTGCCTTCATTCTGGAAAAAAATTACTTTTATTACAATGCCTAGTTCCCCTTTTACAAAGAAGTTTATTCTCCTCAATATCAGAATAGAAACTGGAAAACTGTCATGTTTCCTTTTTGTTCTGGATGTTAGGAACCTCAATACTAAATTTATTAAATAGATTTTCTCACAGAAGTTATCTTTACTATTTTAAGTTTTCTAATTTCACAAATACTATATGGAATAATTCTATTTAAAATGTTTTAAAGATTATACAAATGAGCTCATTTAAAAAATTTCAAATTATTTATAGTAAATTAAGCTTATTACCACATTTTAGTGACCATTCTTCAATTAAGATTTTTTTCTTTCTTTGTGTTTCAGTTTTAGTAGTTTGTGTTGACCTGTCTGTATTCATGTTTACTGAGTCGTCTACTAATGACCTTATCAAAGTCATTCCTCATCTCTGTGACTGTGGTTTTTATTTATAACATTTCTGTTTGACTCCTTTTTATAGTTTCCTTCTCTCTACTGAAATTCCCCACTTTATTATGCATATTGTCCATCTTTTCCACTTTAGTTTTTATATATCAGTTAATCATTTTTATCTTAGGTTTTCTGTTCTGATAGTTCTAACATTGGATCATCTCTCAGTCTGGTTATTTTGATTAGTTTTTCTCTTGATAGTAGATTAGTCTCTTTTTCTTTCTTTTTTTGTTTTTACTTTTTTTGTGTGTTTCATAATTTCTGACTGAGTGGTGGGTATCATGTGTAGAACAATAAACTCTGAGGTAAGGAGTATTTATGCCAAAGAATGAACACTCCTCATATATTGCTATGCTGTTAGTCTGGAAAGTTGAATCAAACTAGCCAGGAGTTGAGCTCATTTTCAGTGTTGTTATTGCTATGGTTACTATTAGTTCACCACTGGCTTAAAATTCCTATAGCTTTACCTCATGCTTAGTTTGGGGGTTGATTTGCCAGAGGGTTTTTCTCAAAGTCTGTTCCACTCCCACCTTTAGCTTTTGCTTTCTGTCTATACTTCAGAGAAGGTCTCTTCATGCTCTTGCCTCTCCCAGAAGATTGCTTTTGTATATGACTCAGTGTTTGCTAGTCTATTTGTGGGAGAGAGTGTTCTCATTGTCCTGCTCCAATCTCAGTCTTAGGGAGACCCTAGACTCCTGATTCTTAGGTTTGGGATTTTCTCAGTAATCATACCTCTTCCTCAGTGGTAAGAGACTGCTGATGGTCCCATCCCAGGATACTTTCCAGTTGCTTTTCCAAAGATAGAGGATTTTTTTTTTTCCTGTGCCCTGGAGGTGACAGGGTTTGCTACCCTTCCCCAAACATTTAACTCTTTTATTCCTTAAAGTGAGAAGTGTGGGGGGACCCTTGCTTTTCTCACAGTGGTGAGTCTTTCCCTCCAGGCTTGTACCACTGAAGGAAGCTTCTTCCAGTATCCTGCCTGCCTCTAGCTATTCTCATGGGCAACCAGTGAGGTCATGCAGAAAAAGCTGTAAATGGATATGAACTCTCCCTGTGTCTGTGTCTTGTGGAGTTCTATATATTCACTTTAGACCACGTCCACACTTAGCTTTGGCAATTCATTAAAAATTTTAGCTAAATTTACTTTATTGGACTATATATGACATATAATGTTATATTAAGCAGGTTTCATGCCCAGCACAGAGCCTAATGTGGGGCTTGATCTCATAACCTTGAGATCATGAACTGAACCAAAATTAAGAGTCAGGTGCTTAACTGACTGTGATACCCAGGCACCCACAATACAATATTATTAATTATAGTCACCATGCTGTACATTACATGATTTATTTTATAACTGGAAGTTTCTACCTTTTAACCCCTTTCACCCATTTTGCCCATCACCTACCCCCTATCTCTGGCAACCACCTGTTTTCTCTATTTTAAAGCTTATTGTTTTTTTTTTTTTATTTGTTTTGTTTCTAGATTCCACATGTAAGTGAGATCATACAGTATTTGTCTCTCTGTGTGACTTACATCACATAATGTAATGCCCTCAAGGTCTATTCATGTTGTGATAAATGGCAAGATTTCATTCTTTTTTATGGCTGAAGAGTATTCCATCATATATACATATATATGTGTATATATACCCCATCTTCTTTATTCATTTATCCATTGATAGACTCAGATTATTTCCATATCTTGACTATTATAAATAATGCCACATTGAACATGGGGGTGCATATATATATTTAAATTGATGCTTTTATTTTCTTTGGAAAAATATCCAGAAGTTGAATTGCTAGATCATATTTTAGTTCTGTTATCTAATTTTTAGAGGAAATTTCATACTGTTTTCCATAGTGGTTGTACCAATTTACATTCCCATCAGCAGTGCACAAGGGTTCCCTTTTATCCACATACTTACCAATACTTGTTATTTTTTGGTTTTTGATAATAGCCATTTAATAATAGATATTTTATCTATTTGATATCTATTTGATAATAGATAAGAGGTGTGAAATGAAATCTCATTGTGGTTTTGATTTGAATTTTCTTGATGATTAGTGATGTTGAACACTTTTCATGTACCTATTAGCCATCTCTATGTCTTCTTTGGTAAAAATGTCTATTCAGATCCTCTGAGCATTTTTTATTTTTTATTTTTTTTTAATTTTTATTTATTTGTTAGAGAGAGAGAGAGAAAGCATAGGCAGACAGAGTGGTAGGCAGAGGCAGAGGGAGAAGCAGGCTCCCTGCCAAGCAAGGAGCCCGATGTGGGACTCGATCCCAGGATGCTGGGATCATGACCTGAGCCAAAGGCAGCTGCTTAACCAACTGAGCCACCCAGGTGTCCCTCTGAGCATTTTTTAAAATCAGATTTTTTTTTCTACAGAGTTTTATGAATTCTTTATATATTTTGGATATAAACCTCTTATCAGATATATGATTTGCAGATATCTTCTGCCATTTAGTTTTTTCATTTTCCTGGTGATTTCCTTTGCTGTTCAGAAGCTTTTTAGTTTGATAGAGTCTCACTTGTTTATTCTTGCTTTTGTTGCCTTTGGTTTTGGAATCAGATCCAAAAAATTATTGTCAAGACCAGTGTCAGGCAGCTTACTGCCTATGTTTTCTTCAGGAATTTTATGGTTTCAGGTCTTACATTTAAGTCTTTAATTCATGTTGAGTTAATTTTTATGTATAGTGTAAGATAATAGTCTAATTTTCACCTTTTGCCTGTAGCTGCCCAATTTTCCCAGCACCATTTACCGAAGAGACTATCCTTTCTGCATTGTATATTCTTGGCTCCTTTGTTATAAATTAATTGGTTACATATGTGCAGGCTTATTTCTGGACTCCCAATTCTGTTCCATTTCTCCATGTGTGTTTTTCTGCCAATAACATACTAGCTGAATCTCCTTATGCACTTTTATGGTAGACTCTCAGACTCTGCCACAGGTATGCTAGTGTCAGCATTCATCTCACTTCACAGGCACTTGTCTTTCCTTAGATTTGGGGCTGGTTTGTTACCTCATGACCTCAGTTCTCTGTTAGGTTTAAGAAAAGTTATGAATGGGGGCGCCTGGGTGGCTCAGTGGGTTAAAGCCGCTGCCTTCGGCTCGGGTCATGATCCCAGAGTCATGGGATCGAGCCCCGCATCGGGCTTTCCGCTCTGCGGACAGCCTGCTTCCTCCTCTCTCTCTCTCTCTCTCTGCCTCTCTGCCTCTCTGCCTACTTGTGATCTCTGTCTGTCGGATGGATAAATAAAATCTTAAAAAAAAAAAAGTTATGAATGTATAGATTATCTCTTTTTTTCTGACTGTTACAATGGAAGGAATGTTCTTTTCAGTTTTCATCATCCTAGGCAGAAATCTTTATTTCAAGTAGATTTAAGGAAGGTACATTTCTCCTTCCATCCTCCTCTATGTTTCATTCATTCGTTCATTCTTTCATTCATTCATTCAATTAATACTGATTAAATGTCTTTTATCATGTACCAGGAACTGTTTTGATTTTTACATATGTAAAAGTAAACAGCACAGGCAGTGTTTTCTACTCATTCTTTTGCTGTTAAAATGCATCATAAATTTTAAGATGTATTTGTAAAACAAAATATGTATAAATGAGAATATATAGAAACAAATTATTTCATATTTTTCAGATTAAGATATTAATTGTCATACCTACTTCAGAGGAAATAAGGCAAGACTGAAAATATATGTTTTAAAAAATGCATCTTCTGTGACCCAGAGATTTCTCTTTTTTCATCCCAAATTGATACATGAAAATGTTCACAAGGAGACTGTTACAAGGACATTCATTGCCACATTGTTTCAGAAGAAAATTAAGGGAGAAAATAAATATCTATAAATGGGAAAATATATTCTACTTTGTCCATATTATGAAACAATATGTAACAGATATAGCAGGGTAGATCTATATGGAGTGACCTAAGTAGTCTAAGACAAAATATATTTTTTAAGGTGTGAAATGGTATATGTAACCTGATATCTTTTAAGAAATAACTTGTAAAAACACCAAACTGTAATTTTTCTTTCTATAGGTACATATGTGTACATGTCTCTTCATTAGAAAAGATCTGGAAAAAATACAAAGCTGAGAAATATGATTTGATTGTAATTGTAAAGGTAGTTCCATTGGAATTTCAAAAGATCCAAGGCTTTGAGGAATGGTAGGGATTACTAATATAATCCCAAATCATAACACTTCACTTCAGAACACAAGAGCAGGTCACTTCAGAGCACAACAGTGAGATGGAATCAATAAGATGAAATTGATTAGCAGTGAAGATGAAGGCTCACCCTTATCTTCCAAGAGTCAAATATGCAAGGATATAAGAATTAGGAGACCTGACTCAACTGAAATTTAACCTAGGGGTTTGTCAGCTGTGAGATCAATAAAAGCCAAGAACATGATATGAATGGAAAAGAAATTATGCACAGGGGCACCTGGGTGGCTCAGTGGGTTAAGCCTCTGCCTTCAGCTCAGGTCATGATCTCAGGGTCCTGAGATTGAGCCCCACATTGGGCTCTCTGCTCAGCAGGGAGTCTGCTTCCTCCTCTCTCTCTGCGTGCTTCTCTGCCTACTTGTGATCTCTGTCTATCAAGTAAATAAAAAAAATAAAATTAAAAAAAGAAATTATGCACAAATATATGTGTACAGGGAGAGATAGAGAGAAAGTGTTCTCTCTTAATCACTCAATGTCAAATGTCTACAAAATTTTGTTAGTAAGATAGATATCAAAAAATAAGTGATAAATAGAAGAACATACTAAACAGAGTAATTTAGATAGTTTGTGATCTGAAAACAATGTTAAATGATGAATAGTTGAAATAACTACTTAGAGACATAACAGACAGATTTGAATAATGCTGGGGGAGGAGAAATATTTCCTCATAAACCCACTATTCAGATATTCACTAAGAAACTGTATAACCATGCATGTTCTTGAGTTGAGCAAGTAGATAATTACACGAGCTAACTTGAAGATCTCTTGCAGCTCTGACGTTATATGAGACTATTGAAAGTCAAAAGCAAAAGTAAACTTGAGCTTGTATTTCTAACCTTTTTAATGTTCAAGTGAGCAAAGGTGCCACTTAGCCCCAATACACGAGGACAACTTAAGTTCTAGCAGGGAATGTTATAGCTAAAGAGAACTAACTGACTGAGAAGAATGTAAAATGGGCTCTGAGGTCTTTGTTGTTGTTGTTCTTAAAAGATTTTATTTATTTATTTGACAGACAGAGATCACAAGTTGGCAGAGAGGCAGGCAGAGAGAGAGGCGGAGGCAGGCTCCCTGCTGAGCAGAAAGCCTGATGTAGGGCTTGATCCTAGGACCCTGGGATCATGACCTGAGCCAAAGGCAGAGTCTTTAACCCACTGAGCCACCCAGGCACCCCAGGTCTGAGGTCTTCGAATGGTTTCATGGAGCCTTATATCATCTAGTACCATGTAAAAACTTACCCTGAAACTTAGTGGCTTAAAACAATAAAATGGTTTTTTGTTTCATGCTATTTCTGTGGGACAGGAATTTGAGAGGTGATGCTGGGTGGTTCTGGCTCAAGGTCTCTCATGAGATTATAGTCACATTGGCCAGGGTTGCAGTCATCTGAAAGCTTGACTGAAGTCGGAGGGTTTGCTTCTTAGATGGCCCACTTATGTGGATAGTGAGTTGCTGTTGGCTGTTGATGGGAGTCCTCAGTTCCTCATCCTGTGGACCTTCCTATAGGAATATGTGAGTGCCATCAGCACATGGCATCTGGTTTGCTCTAGAGTAAGCAAGGCACAGTCTGCACTATCTTTTATGACCTAGGCTCTGAAGGCACACCTCATCATTTCTACAACACCTTGTCCATTGAACAGGTTGACTATTCAGTGTGTGGGGGATCTATACAGGAAAGAGGTTACCAGAAACTGGTTGGAAATTATTTTGGAGACTGACCATCACAGGGTTATTTTCCAACCTATCGTAGTTTGGTCACATTACTAAATAAAGCAATGGACAGACTACATTAGATGATTAGAATGATTTCTATAGATTTTTATGATATGTTCAGTAAACAAAAATTGGCCTTTTCCATTATTTTCCTTTCAAATTAATTATATTTAAATTGACTATTCATAATTGCTTACAATATGCAGAGGATAAGAGAGGAAGACTAACATATCTGGAGTTATGAGGCTGCTATTTTACAGCAGGTTTTACATATGTTGCATATTTGTGTTATTCAGGAATCCTGTACATAAGTATAAGTTGTTCCATACTGAGAACAAGTGAAAAGCTTATAATTTCACACCCAATCCATGGTGTTACCAAGATTTGAACCCCAGATAATCTGTCTCAGTATATTCTTTCCACAAAGCTAGGATGAACGGTATTTTCTCCTTGTTTCCTTAATTTTCTATCCACTATTGTGGAATTGATTTTATTGAACTTAAGAAAATAAAGACTACCAAAATATCATTTCTCTGAAAACAATGCACTGGTGATGAATTTCATGAATAAGAAATATAACTTGTTCTATTTTCTATAATACAATTTAAAATTAACAACTCTGTTCCCACAAAAAGGTAGGAAACTTTAACATCTGTCTTTTTTGTGGCTCTCCAGACCCTCCTCATTCCATGTCTAGATGGTATCAGAGTTAGACAAGGACCACAAAGATGACCCCTGACATACCTTTGATCCCAAAGGATCAAAGATGATCCTTTGCCTTACTGCCTTGAAGGTTTCTGACTTCATGAGGCTTCAGTGGTCTGGTTTGGGGCAAGAAAATTTTTGTTCAAGGTGTCATCTGCCCTCTGCCTATGCCCACCATGTCTATTTCTCCCTACTGATTTGCTGTGACCCTTTTTCTCCAGGGCTTCAACACACTGGCCACTCAGGACATTGGTTCTAGGTCTCTAAATTCCCCCACACCTCTCAGAATTTGTTGGCAATCCATGGACTGGCAGGAATTCATCCCCTTTCTCTAGAGTTATGCATATTTCTCTCTACACATATTTCTTTCTTCTTCCTAACTTGGGAAAACTCTATAGTTGTGAATAAGAAAAGCCTCTTAACCTCTTGCTTCAATTTAAGAATTTTTGTGAAAACTTCAAACTTTCTCCTTCCTTCTCCACCTCCCTGAATGGATGTTAGGTTTTTGGAAACATGTCTTGTTTCTTGCAAGCCATTCATTCTTCCTCCATTGTACTACACCCTCCTTCAGAGGCAAGGGACATGGAGTTGACCACCTATAGGAAACAAGAGCAAGAAAATAAGGGAATAGTTTTGTTGTGGCTTATGGCTTCTAAAAGTGTCTCAGAGATTTTTGTGAATTTTCCCCTTTTCCCTGCACCTAGGACTTCACATCAGCTGACCATCAGCTGGCTGTGGGTTTTTGCTCCTGGCAGAGGCTGACAACTGCAGAATTACTATGTTCTGATTAATATTTTAAGGTGAAGTATATATTTTAAATTAAATATCATTTAGCTGAATATGGAAAGATGGCATCCAGCCAACAAAAATGTTCTCATTAACATCAAAGATGCTTTTTAGGAAGACTCAGGGAAAATTTCAAGTTCTGATTGTATCCAAGACCTGGCTGAATATGGCCATACAGTATTTAGTGTCTAAGTCAGTAGCTAGTGTGATTCTAGCTGTATGTTACTAAAAGTAAAGTGACTCTAGAATTCCTCATTTCCCACTTTTTACACACACATTTGGAGAGTTTTATTTTCCAGTGGAGGCTACACTAGTATCTTCCACCCCACATGTTTTTCTTTCAATGAGACCTTTCTATACCCATGAGTATGAGAGGTAGTTTCCCCTTTTCTTGTGCTTAGGCATACCTTTTGGCTGAACAGAGTAGAACAGACAGTGCAATCTATTTTACAATGTAAGTGACACTGTGTAACTTCAGAGACATTGAAGGAGGTACAACTTCTGCCTAGCTTTCTTTTGGAACGCTTTTTTTTTGGTACACAGTCCTCATGCTTTGAAGAATTCCGGGCCATGTGAAGAGAACAGTTGTAGGTGTGTGAGCTGACAGGCAGCATTAATCTCAGAGAAGTGGGTAAGGAAGTCTTCAAGATAACTCTAACTCCATTAACAGTCTGGCTGCAACTTCATGAGAGACCTGGAATGAGAATCATGTAGTTGAGCCTACTCCATGCCCACAACTGTGGGAGATAATAAGTGGTGGTTGGGGTGTTTTTTTATATGTTTAAATTTAGGGTGGTTTTTAAAGACAGACAGAAAACTGGAACAGAACAGGGACAAAAACAGCCCCGAACTGGAGGTGTCAAAGTTGTTGGAATCACCTGCTTGTGGTTTCACTGTAGCTCCAGATGCTAATTTTTTTTTCATCCACCTCTTTATCTTGCCATAAATACTTGGAACGCATGAGAACTTCCTGTCACATACAGCTCTGCAAAATTATTCTTCAGACTAGCTTCAGAATAATGTATCTCCTCAGGTCACTGAGTAAAGTAAGAAATGGCCTTCCCAGGAGAATGCACCTCTCTCAGTTTTACAGGTACAGTGTGATTGAGTCATGGGCTCATTAGATGGGAATGAGGATAGAAAACTCACAGAATGGGCAACTAGAATTTTTCTGGCCAGACTCAAGGCAGATGAACCCGGGAAGTGGTCAGATTTAGATTTAGATTAGCGTTCGTTTTAGAATCTAGTCAGTTACTATTTCCCTTTAATAACAAAGCCGCCAATCTATAGTGGCTTAAAAAACAACCATGTATTTAACTCACTATCATGTAGGCAGCAATTTATGCTGTGCTTAGTTGAGCAGCTCCTCTGGTCTCAGATGAACTTTCTCATGCATCTGTGCTCAACTTCAGTGAGGCCTGGGTAATGACAATGGTAATGGGGATGACTGGTCAGTGTGTCCCTTGTTCTCCAGCAGGTTAGCCTGGGATTAGTCACATGGCAGTGCCACACTTCCAAGAGAAAGGACAAGCATGTGAGCATCTGATAACCTTGTCTTAGACCAAGCACACCTGCCGCTTCTAGCATATTCCATTAGCTAAAGCAGGGTGAGCCCAAATGTAAGGAATTGGGAAATACACCATACCTTTTGATGTGGTGAGTTGAGAAGTCACATTATAGAGGATGTTGGCACAGGGAAGGGTTAAAAAAAATCCAGTCTAGCAATAACTTGTCTTGGTTGACCAGTAATACAAACCTTTCTGCTAATTCTGTGGATCTGGATGTGGAAGGCAATCTAGCTGGATGCAGGCATTTATTCACAAGGTAGAAGTCATACTTGGAAGACATGCCTCCATTTGCAAGCATACATTCTGTAGATATTTACAATTTGTATTTTTGTAATATTTGCCCACTCCCTGATACTAGCATTTCCTCTCCAGTACCCTGATTTGCTTTGCCTAAATCATGTGGATTCTTTTGGGGGCTGACAACCAAGTTCCACAGAAATATAAATGCTGCTACTGATAAAACCCAATGTGAATGGATTGGAAAGGCAAAAGGGATAGCAACTCTTACAATTTCTACCTGATAGTAGAATCAAAGAATCTCAGACTTCCAGTGCTAGGAGGGAATTTCAACCAACCACATCAGCTCTGATGGGATAGATTAATTAACAATGGTGTGTGTGTGTGTGTGTGAGAGAGAGGGAGAGATACAGAGACAGATTTATTTCTAGGTACTGTGAGGCATACAAAATAAAACAAGGTGAGAAAACAGAATATTCATTGTGCCAGGAACCATATCTTACATACTCAGATGTTCAGAAATGCAGTCGACCTTAATAAGAACCATAATTTCTTATTTGGTAAGAGGCTAGTTCTTATTTATAGTTGTCAATTCTTTTTATAGCTATCATTTTGACTACTGCATGATGTTCCAGCAATTAGGAGCACAAAATTTATTTAACTGTTTTTCCGTTGTTAAATATTTATATTGTGTCTTGTTTCTCATCATTACAATCAGTGCTGCAGTAAACATTTCTGAGCAGAATACGTTCTCCCCAACTTGTAAATAAGCTTCAGGAGGGCAGAGAGCTGTCCATCTTATATGTCTCTGGTGCCAAGAACAGTGCCTAGCACAGAGCAGGTGACTAACAATGTTTTTCAGTATCTCTCCCCACGTTTTAAATTCTTTGCTCAGGAAAGATTCCCAAATGCCTATGCCTTTGAAAGTGTTCTTATCCAAATAGTTCCTTTAAGGCAAAAAACTAGTCACTTACACAGTTTTCTTCCCTGTGAAAAACTTGACAGAGACAATTATCAGCTAGACTTTACTTTTGTTCTCTGGCAAGATATAAGGAGCTGAACTGGAATAGGACTGACTGTACAGAGAAGGGGGAGAGAATGGGCTCATCTCATCACCTGCTATGTGCCAGGAACTGTGCTAGGCATGATACTTGCATGATCTCATGTCACCTTTACAACACCCAAGATGTGGCCGAAATCATGCCCATAGCCAAGTGCTGGGAGATATACAACTTGCCAGATCCCAAGGGCACCATCTGGCTAATGGTAGAATCAGGATTTGAATTCAGGTTTGTCTAGTTTCAAAACACTTCTGATTTTTTAGGGAAGTTTATTTCGCTTTTGTTTTGTTTTGTTTTGTTTTGTTTTGTTTTGTTACCTCTCACTGCCTGCCTGGAAACCAAATTGGATAAAACTTAGAAAATACTCTAATAGGCCAACCCCAAAACTTTAATCCCAGTCTTCTGTTCATCAGGGTTTTCAATTCGAGACCAAAATGTTAAAATCCCAGGCTCCAAGTACCCATTTAGAGACAATTATCCTTATGGGTTGCTGACTTGTTCTATTATGATTTTTGCTTTGTGTTATCATAACCTGGTCCCTCTTTGCAGAAAGGGGAAAAGCGGCATCTTTTTCTATATCTATAAAGCTGAGTATTCTGTTTTCACTGTTTGATTCAGTTCTGAGTTTCCAAATACATTAACAGATTTGGGGGGATTCCAGGGTTTCCCTCTATGAATACTTTGTGGATTGGGGATGCTGCTAAGGGGCTCTGTTTCAACATCTGTTCATTGACATCATTTACAGCCACAGACTTGCTGTGAGATCAGTGCAGTGTGACTTAGGTCTTCCCATTTAATAGTGCCTGTCTGCACTGTCCAGGCCCCATCCCAGCTATATTCAAGGCATAGCCCCCATCTGCTGACTGCCTCACTCCTCCTCAGTTTTGGATCCCAGAGGGCAGTTGGATAATTTGTCAATATTTTTTGCTGTGCAGACCAGAAGAGTTTGTAATAGTCTACTGTTCTGTACCTGAGACCAGAGGTCTGAGGCATTTGAATGATATCCCTTAATATTCTTGGTGTTTTCTGCTATGGAGACCTGATGTCTGTGTACCCATTGAAGGGGAAGACTTGTGCTCTACTTTGGCCAGGTGGCTCAATCCTGATTCTTCCCGAAGTCCTTCTGGGACATTTTCTAGGTTATTCTTTTCCTCTTTCACTCTAGATGCGTAGCCTGATTTGGTATGGAAATCATAGTTTTGCTTGAACTTCCCCCACCCTGTTTCCTCAGCTTGGAAGATAGTCTCATCAGTTTATTGCCATCTCATCTAGGGATACTAGTAATGCTATGCTCTCTCTCTCTCTCTACGTTTCTTTTGGCTTCTGGCTTAATTTCCTTTGAATCCTAGCATGGCTTAGGCTTAAGGCACTGGTCAATTTACCCAGACTAAATTCTAACACAGAGCATTTACTAAATACCTATCAACACTCACAAGTCTGAGAAAAATAGTGGTAAAGTATACTACATTTTATATTCCAGAATTTTTTACACTGTGATACCATTTTGGAAAGAGTTAACCCAGGGTTGAGTCCTGTCTTTGGTAAGAAGTAATGGCCCATAGCTTTCAAGACTCCCCAGTTTCTCTTCTGCTGACATGTAACTTTGGCAGAGACCTGAGCAGATGGAACACCTGGGTTTAATTCTACTTCTGTTTCTGTTTAGGGTCACAAGGCAACTTTGTGCCTTCATCTCATAGATTCAACTCTTCTGCGTTGGTATACGTGGTCTGGAGTGATTAGACAGGAAGCTCTTGTGAAATGCAGTCAAGTACAAAAATAAACCTGACCCCATTTCAATCATGAAAGCAGCATGAGATTTTTAGAAAATTTCAGGCACTGCCTGAATAGTGACTGATTGGCCTGCTGTAGGCATTGCTAACAGAAGCAGGTCATTTCTCCCAGGTCCCCTGAATCAATGACGGAGGCTGCCTGCAACCACCATTTGCAGAAATGTATGCTCATGACCCCATTCCAGGGCTCTGGATACTTACTCTAGTTGGGGTAAGCCCCTGCTGGTATTTTGAACTCTGTCCTTTTTCTTATCTCTATTTTCTTCTTTACAACCAACACAGAGTTATGGCAGAGTTTCAGTGGTAGAGCATCTAAGGTCACATGTTCATTTACTGGGCAATTTCATTCACCTGGTGCACTTAGTAGGCCTTAACACAGCTCCTTCAGTGAGTTTTGATGTGAAAGACATTGATGTGTTATGTCTGAGCAGGACAGTCAGTCTATCTTAAAACATCTACTTCTGTTTTAGTGAATAGTGACCAGTCACCTTGCCATTCCTAACTGGAGTATAATGCTTAACCCATTTTCTATAGCCATTGACTCTAAAGTATTAACAAGATTTATAACTAGAGCTCCCTCATTTCTATGTCCCTGGTTCAGGCAGAATAGGACAAAAACATATGATAGGTATCCTGAGTGTTGGAACATGCTAGAAAGATCATTTCATAAGCTTGTAATACAGTCCATTTGAAAGTTTCTAATGGAATGTCTTGTCACCTTTGTCTGCATTCTGGTCGGGGTCTCTGTGAAAGGATAAATCAGTCCGTCTTGATTAGTCAGTGGCTTGAAGCCAATCACCACCATGGTTTATTCATACAGAGATGCCTAGTGAATTGGATATATTCTGTACTGTCTTATCCAGAACCACCCCCCTTGCCAGTTTGGGGGATCCTGGCTCAAGAAATGTTAAATCCAAGAAAACAGACAGAAGCCCAAGATCGTTACAAATTATGAGGGCATGGAGTGTTCTGCTTGTAGCTCATCTCTCCTTGATGAATTGAGAATGTCAAGAAAGATGGTCCTGATGTGGTCAGCATTTCAATCCAGAATTCCGACTTCCTTAGTGTAAGAATACCAAAGCCACTGTGACCTACAGTATGGAGGAAAACTTAAGTAAATACATGTCTAGAGGCTGGAGGTGACTAATACCATCTGGAGTGAATTGGAGCCGTTCTACCTTTTTCCAAAGAAGGACTTTTTAGTCTTCTGTTTGGAGGCAGAGTTGTTACCTTTGCAAAGAAAGTTAGACTTGCCCAACATCATTAGATGAAAAGAATATACATGTATTATTCTAACAACAAAGCAATGGCAGTGAGAGGAAGGCTCCTGCCTTTTGCTTCCGTAAGCTACAGTGGTATTGATGCTCTTTGAGTGGGAGGTTTCTGTTCATTTGCAAATGCGATGACATTTTCAGCTTTTTGTACCAGAAAGGGAATTGCCTTGGGAAGCTTGTGGCTGAATGCATTCTCCCTTGAGAGCAGCAAATGAGGTTAAATCCATTTACTGGTGCAGAGTCTAGGGGGAAGCAGGAGCCAGGGAGAGGAAGGGGCAGATGGGTGTGTGGCAATGAACTGACTTAGAGAAAATGTATTTGTTTGCATCCTTCCTCCAACCTTCACCGTTTCCTCCAAAGGCTGCAGGACAAGGCTTAGAAAACCTTAGCAGAAAGCTATGGGGTGGTTATGTGCTCTTGACCTGAGGAGGCAGGTCCAGAATAAATGAAAATGCCTGTAATTAAGCTCCTGGAGACAGGACATCTGACTCATACAAGGTAGGGATTCAATTTGGCAGCAAGTTTGATAGAAAGAAAGGTTGGTAGTGACCAAACTAACCACCTGAAGTAGCTAATGAGGCTGAAGATAATTCCAAAATGGCTCAAAGGATGGTTTTGATTCAAGTAACCTTGGGCCAGCTGTGATGAAAAAGTGAAGAAAGTTCTCTGTTTATGAAAAGATCTGCTGCTATCTCGAACCAAAGATATTAGATCCCTCTATCGAAGTTGCTGGACTGGCGCTGAGTCCACCCTGTCAATTTCCAAGGAAGGAAAAATGAACCCTGAGAAATTAAATGACTCCCATGGAATTGGAGGCTATCATTAATGTAGTTCTCTGTGCTGTAATGATTATGCCTCTTGCTCTGGAATCTTGTAGCCAACTGTTGCCCTGTAAACCTTGGTTACAAACCAGGGATCACCCAAAGTAACAGTAAGAATACTGATCATGGAAGGAACTCCAGGTATTTTGTTAATTCACTAGCAGCTTTCTGACTCATGGAAATAGCTTCTACTCGGATAGGGTGCTTAACCTCTGAATAATGGAGCTGTCATCTGCAAAATAAGAAAATAAATATACAACAAACAAAAATAATAGCATTGCCAGGGCTATGGTCCACCACATGTGGCACCTTTGCAGAAAGGAGAAAAAATGCCCCCTCTGGTGGTTGAATTTGAGAAATACACCCTTTCCTCTGGACCGACTGGCCCCTGCCAGGGACCTACAAGGTGAGGGGCTGGGTTTTGTCCCTCACACACCCCCTTAGCCAAGCACGCTTCTTAGGATGGCTGCACACTGTAGGTAGAGTAACATAAGGGCAGTCACTGACGAAAAGCTCATAGAAAGAGGACACATTATCTGTGAGTAACTGGAGAATTCATGGTGGGAACTTCTAATGGGAGGAATCTGATCTCAAATACACAGACAAGAAGGTTTGCAAGTCTGCTGCCCAATTCTGTGAGACTCTCTTCTCATTGAAGAAGTGATATTTGCACAGAGAAGTGAATGATGAAAGGAGCCAGCCAATTTGACAATTTGCGTGTAAAGCATTCCAGAAAGAGGAAATGGTTAGTGCAAAGGTCCTAGGGGCAGGCACAAATCTGGTGTGTTCAAAAGAAGAAATTGATTGATGTGTTTGGGATTTTAGCGAGTGAGAGCAGTAGTGATTTGAAAAATGGACATAACAGTGGAGAGAAGTCATATCATGTTGGGCAGCGGTGGTCAACTCTCACCATGTATCAAAAATGCAGGTGCCCTAGATTCAGGTAATCTGGGATGGGGTGCTGGTATTTGATTTTTGTTGTAGCTGTTGCCACTCTTGTTGTTATTTTAGGTTCTCCAGGGAGTTTTAATCACAGGTGAAAATGTACTGATATAAAGCCTTATAGACTCTTAAAGAAGTTTGGATTTTATTTTAAGAATAATAGAAAACCGGGGACACCTCGGTGGCTCAGTCAGTTAAGTGGCTACCTTTGGCTCAGGCCATGATCCCAGGGTCTTGGGATCCAGCCCCAAATTGTGCTCTTTGCTCAGTGAGGAGTCTGCTTCTCCCTCTGCCTGCTGCTCCCCCCTGCTTGTGTTCTCTCTCACATTGATAATAAATAAATACATAAATACATAAATACATAAATAAATAAATAACATCTTTAAAAAATAGAATAATAGAAAATCAGAAAGGACTTTAAGCAGCAAAGTGACATGATATGATTTCTATGCTTAAAATGCCATTTTTATTCCTGTGTAGAGAATTGACTAAAAGGGCAAAAAGGGGCAAGAAGGAGAGAAACTATCAGGAGACCATGGCAAATCTTCATGGAAGCTTACTCTAGTGGAGAGAGAGAGAGAAGTGGAGAGATAAGGGAAATGTGAGTCCTTCACATTTTCTAAAATGTTTATTTGCTGATGGATTAGGATTTGGGGGAATGGGAAATGATGAATGACCAATGGATTTTTCACTAGAACAACTTGGTGTATTGTGGTGCTACTTATAGAAACAGAGGACCCTGAGGAAAAGCAAGTTTTTTGGGGGGTAAGGGAGTAGAATTTTTTAAAAAAAGTTGTCTTGGCATATTATCTTGGGGCTACATATTGGATTTCCAAGTTTAGACGTCTAGTTGGTAATTGGATATTCACAATAGGTATTTAGAAGAGAGATAAAGGCTTTGCACAGAAAATTGTCAGTTTATATAGTATATTGATGGTATTTCAAGCCATATATTGAGATTTTCTTGAGACTGAATGTGGACAAATTATTGGGATATCTAAGGTAAGTGGGAGTTTTTTGGGTGAATTAAAGGGAATATGTCTCTATGCACACACCCTTACACTGGAATCAAAATATCTTTTCCCTGAAGAAGAAAAAGTATTGGAAGTGGAAGAAAAGGGAAGTAAAGAGTTTGTTATATATATACAACAATGTGCATAATGTAAATTTATGTATATGTTATATACATTTCTGTACAATTAATATATAACAAATGGTTGATTGATTTTCTCTTGAGAAAGAAATTGGATAGAAACGGGTATGAGACGGTATGAGGGTGGGGGCAAGAATAAATTTTTCAGTGATAATAGTGTAGATTCTTTCATACTATGGCAGCCAAAGGCAAATCTATTCTGACCCTGCTCCTCATCCCAGCTTGGTTCTCTCTGCCAGGAAAGAAGTAGGTACTTTTAGGTCCTGGTTTCCTTTAATTCTGTTACAACAGAAAATTGCCAGCTTTGTGACTGAATAATTACAATCCAATATGGTAAATAACTTTATGATGCCTTAATACCAGACTTAATGGTGAAAATGTCGTGTTGATAGAGAATGGCTGAAGTCATAGTGGACACAGGCATGGCTACAGATGGCTGAGGAGAGGTGAAGTCAGCCACCAAGATGGCCCTAGGGCACCAAATGGTACTTTCCCAGGGAAGTTTGATGGATTTCTCCATCCCAGAAACATGCCAGTCATTTGCTTCTTTCCCCAATTTTATATGGTCAGTTGATTCATTGACTTAGGGCAGCACTCTTCAAACCTGGAAAGACACAGCCCTAGGAAGGCAGGAAGGTTTTCTGAAGAGTACAGAGCTTAATTTACAGTTCAAGTATCACCTGCACTATTTCCTAAATTGAGCTGCCTAGGAACTCCCTCTTCTACTTTATCTAAGGAAAGAAAGTTGGTGCCACTGTGATGTTTATGACACATTGCTCTGTGTTCTGCAAAACCTTCTAAGTGCTAGACAAAAAGCCATTTGAAATACTAATGTAGGTGTTGAGAGAATGGAAGACAGCCCTGGGGCACCTGGGTGGCTCCATCAGTTAAGCATCTGAGTTCTGCTCAGACCCTAAGCATCTTAGGGTCCTAGGATCAAGCCCTGAGTCCTGCCAGGGTAGGGCCCTGCACTCGATGGGGAGTCTGCTTGTCCCTCTGCCCCTCTCTCAACTTGTGCTCTCTCTCTGTCTCTCTTTTAAATAAATAAAGTCTTTTAAAAAAAGAGGAAGAAGAAGAAGAAGAAAAAGAAGAAAAAAATGGGTGGTCATCCTGATTCAGCAATCAACAAATCTTTCTGTAAGTCAGGTCTTCCAGCTCTTTGCTTTCTACATAGCTGAAGGTGGACCTAATTGGCTTGTCAATGCTGGATCATTAACAATAATTTTTGATGATAAATGACCAAGTGATACTGACATAAAACTTGGAAGAGGTACCAAAAATTGAGTGGCACTACTATTAGAAAACTTCCATTCATGTCTATTTATGAGTAGAAGTTTCTCAGTTCTAAGCATTTATAAAAGTGAAAAATAGGAAAGCAGTTGAGGCTGAATCCCATTTATTCTAGTGATTGGTTATACTCATCCCTGAATACATGAAGTAATTATAGGAGGAGTGGCATTCATCTCAGTAAGAGAGCTATTTTGAATTTTAATTTTAACTTTAGTAATTTTTTATCAGAATTAGACATCTTATTATTTTGATCAATTTTTTACTCATAATTATAATGATAACTCAATCCAGATTGAGGTCCTTTATGTTTAGGGTTACAGAAAACTTTTTGTAAAGATTTACACTTACTTTCGTCACAGAAAGGTAGGAGAGACTGATTAATAAAGTATTTTAAAGCATAAAATTCTATTTCATTAGGGTAAAATTGTATGAGGAAAATACAGTGGAAATACAATTTGGAGGGAGAAAGAAAGTTTAAAAAATTTGTTTAAGAAGAGCTTGTTCATGTAAGTTTTTCAATAGATAATAGCTTTTAATCATGACGGCATCACATTGCCCCTCCTTAGATCTCAAACAGTCACAAGATGGCAGAATTAAAATACACTGCATAGGGGCACCTGGGTGGCTCAGTGGGTTAAAGCCTCTGCCTTCGGCTCAGGTCGTGATCTCAGGGTACTGGGATCAAGCCCCACATCAGGGGGAGCCTGCTTCCTCCTCTCTCTCTGCCTGCTTCTCTGCCTACTTGTGGTCTCTATCAACAAAATAAGAAAATAAAATAAAATACGCTGCATACTATATTCTTTGCAGCTATTGACACCTGTGATGACATATTTTGGGTGCCAGCTTACAAGTGTTTAAGTGGATTCAGAGCTTTTCAAAATTCTTTTTAGGGGGCATATAAACCAGGAAGCTGGAAGATGACTCACTCAGAGCACGTGGTGGGTCTTGTTATGGGCCACGGAGGTTTTTCTTAGGCTAAGGACATAAATCTTAATTCGAAATGACCGCTCTTGGACGGTCATTGCATTGTTGTTGCAGTCTTAGTTCAGGATAATTTCAAAAGTGACCACTGGGGGTGAGGGATTATATATGTAAAATATGCATAACATGAAATTTATCATTTTAACCACTTTCAAGTGTGCCGTTCTTTGGCATTAAGTACATTTAACTTGTGCATCCATCACTACCATGGCAATATCTATTAAAAAAAAAAACTACTTAGTTCCTAAAATATTTATCATTAGTGAGTTGCAACTGATGGATCTTTGCCAAGAGAAAACCAGATACATGGAACTTTTACCTTATTTTCTGCATAACTTTGATGGGGAGTTTTGTTTACTCTATGCTGCCATTTTAAGTCCCATGTGAGAAATACCTCCTAGCATGCAGGCATTGGAAAGAATTTGATTTAGAACATGTTAGCAGTGGTTGGGCTCTTTGTTTAATTTATCTGCATTAAAAACCCTGTGACAATCCTGTATTCCTTGTGTAGCAAAAATATTAAACAAGAGAAGTTTGGATGCCTTTTACTAAGGGAGATGAGCTCTCTGTTCAGCTCTAAATGATTAAGGGTGGCCCTCTTTGAAGCCCGGGGAGACACAGTTTAGAAGGAGGTCTATGAGATCATTTTTCTATCTAGAATTTCCACTGTTATGTTTACATGAAGTTATATACATAACCTGTCTGAGAAGTTCATTTGCTCATTTACCCATCCATCATTCATTCATCAAACATTGAGGACACCTACTGCATCATGCTAGTACTAGGTTACAAGTAAAAGGTAAATAACCACTTTTTAAAAGATATCTATTCAGGGGCACCTGGGTGGCTCAGTGGGTTAAAGCCTCTGCCTTCGGCTTGGGTCATGATCCCAGGGTCCTGGGATCAAGCCCCACATCGGACTCTCTACTCAGCGGGGAGCCTGCTTCCTCCTCTCTCTCTCTCTGCCTGCCTCTTTGTCTACTTGTGATCCCTATCTGTCAAATAAATAAATAAAATCTTTTAAAAAAAGATGTCTATTCATTTGAGAGAGAGACAGAGAGAGCACAAGTGGGGGGAGAGGATGAGGGAGAAGGAGAAGCAGACTCCCCACTGAGTTGGGGGCCCAACATGCGGCTTGATCCCAGGACCCTGGGATCATGACCTGAGCTGAAAGCAGACCCTTAACTGACTGAGCCACCCAGGCACCCTAAATAACCACTTTCAGAGAAAAAGAAAACCTCAGGGTTGAGTGTGGGAAAGAGAATTACTCTAAATGTTACCAATGGGATAAGTGCTGGTGCTGGTGCTAAAAAGTACCTAACTGAGCCAAGAGGCAGAGTCACAGAAAGAGTTTCAGATGGAGTGATGCCCCAGCTGAGTCTCAGAAGACAAGCAGGAGTCAGCCAGGTGAAGAAAAGAAGGGCAGGATTTCTAGCCAGAGGGCACGGCTGGCCTTCCCAAATAGCCCTCAGTAGGCTTGGCCCATTCTTGATCTGTACTGGAGAGATTTGAACTTCTAAATTAGACTCCTAAGAAAAGTGCCAATTAGAGCCGGGCACGGAGTGACCAGCAAACCAAATCAGCTATGTTGGGGTGGGGGGTATCCAGATAGGTCCCACTTAGCCTGCAGAACAAAGAAGCACCCCTGGGGAGGGTGGGTTTTGGCTAAGCAGCTTCGTTAATTTTCAAATGTCCCTGTGTTCTTAAAACTCTGTGACAGCAAGACATGGGTATTTACTCCTTTGTGAGGCAGGAGTTAGCATAGCCTTTCATGAAAGGTCAAACCAACCCATGGAGGAGAAGTATATAACTCCCATATCTGGCTGGCAGGAACAGAAGAAAGGACCTTGAAATGTCAAAAGTATGTCATATATGGAGTGCAAGTTGGTATTTCACTGCCAGACTGCCTGGAATGGGAGTGGGTAAGTGGAACTGGGAGAATGAACATGACTCTCCCTTATTCCCTCTCCTATTTCTTGTCACCCAGTCTCCCCTTAAGGACTTGACAAAGGGAGGTTAGTAGAAGGACCATGGAATAGAGGAAGGAAACATACATGGACTGAGTGTGTACTGTGTTCTTTAAGCTTCAGCTCAGTATCCTCTCCCCTGTTGAGCTCATGGACTCCATCATGAGGGGCTCCTTCTCTGTGCCCTTCCAGTGCCCTGTACAGAACTCCAAATTGGTTTATTCTATTTTGCTAGGGTTTTGTGTGTGTGTTTTTTTCCTTCCAGTGCATACCTCTTTCTCAAAGTCATAACTTTCTCAAAATCAGAGGAATTATATTTTAACATTCTGGATCCCTAACAAGGACTTGGTACATAGTGGGCTCTAAATTCTTCATTAACTGAATTGCATATCTGCAGTGGTGTTTTATGTTAGATACCTCCTTACATGATCATAACAAACACTAACATGTCTACTCAGGACTGTCCTAAGTGCTTATGAACCCTATGCTTCTCCTAGAACTCTGCAGCATGGGCGCTATCATTATCTCCCATTACATAGGGTGTCGCTGCATCCCATCGGAATTAAATAACTTGGCCTTGGTCTCACAGCCAGTTGATAGTGGGGCTGGGATCTTAACTGGGGCAGCAGGACACTGGAGTCTGCTTTGAACTGTTGTACCGTACTGTTCCCGCCACAACACTATTAACCTTATAACCTTGTTTTGCAAAGAAATAAAGAAAGGCGGAAGTAAGTCTCCAAGCATACAAGGGGGCTGCCCAAGACACACGATGAGTAATTGGCTGGGCTAAGATTCAGACTCAGACATGTGCAACTCAGAATTCACACTTCACAGCAATTTGCACACTCTCAGAACTGCAGCAATCATCTCAAGTATTTGACTGAGGAAGCTGAAAGGATTAAAGTATCCTTCATGAATGCAGGGAGAGTAGCAGAAGGTGGGTGGCTGGTCGAGGGGCAGGAGCAGATGAACTTTTCTCTGTTATTTGCCCCTTATTTAAAATTCTGTAAGAGGGACGCCTGGGTGGCTCAGTCAGTTGAGCTGCTGCCTTCGGCTCAGGTCATGATCCCAATGTCCTGGGATCCAGTCCCACATTGGGCTCCTTGCCCAGCAGGAAACCTGCTTCTCTCTCTGCCTCTGCCTGCCACTCTTCCTGCTTGTGCTCTCTCTATCACATATAAATAAATAATCTTTAATAAATAAATAAATAAATAAAATAAAATTCTGTCAGAGCACCCAGCTGGCTCTGTCCGTAGAGCATATGACTCTTGATCTCAGGGTCCTGATTCCAGTCCCACATTGGGTGTAGAGATTATTTAAGGAAATAATCAGTAAGTAAGTAAGTAAGTATAAATAAATATATGTGTGTGTGTGTGTGTGTGTGTGTGGTTTATTCTCGAATATAAAATTCATATGTACACAGTGTAAAAAGGTTAAAAACAAAAAATAAATAAGGAAATGCCATAATTATCATCATTATACACTCCTGACATCATCATTACAAATTTCTATTCATCTAGTATGTGTGTGTGTATGTATGTGTGTGTATATATATGTGTGTGTGTGTATAAATATATTTATAAGTGAACTGAGACTCAATGTTGCTGTGTATGACTTTTTTCAACTTAATGTTACAACCTAAGCATTTTCCAGTTTCATTAAATATTCTTCCATGATGTGATTTTTTAAATAGCTTCACAGTAGGTGGATAAACTATAATTTATTTAATCCTAACTTTTCTGTTGTTGGATCCTTATCAGTATTAATTATCTCAGATAATTTCTTTGCAGAAAACTCTTTAAAGTAGAATATTTGGATCATAGACATTTTATGCAAATGGTGAAAATGTCCTCAAGAAAAATGATATAGATTTATTCTGTCACCAAATCTATATGTAAATCTCATCTTCCCAATCGTTATGGTATTATCTTTTCCAAAGTTGTCAGTTAGGTAGACAAAGAACAATCTTATCTATTTTAAAAGTGTAGTCTTCTGATTCTTAAAGTAGCAAGACCTTTTCAATATATTTCTTGGTCATTTGGATTTCTTCTTTTTTGGAACTGTAGTTTCATATCATTTGCTTTTTTCCCATTAGGGTATTTTTTATTACCTTAGTCAACATCTCTGATCTCTTTATTTATGAAAAAGATGACTTAATCACTTACAAATATTTTCCAAATTGTTCATCTATCTTTAAATGTTTTTCTTTTTTTTTCTAAATAAGGATGTTTAAAAAATTATATAAGTAAACTATGAATTTATTTTGTGGTTTCCTTCCTTGCTTCCAAAGTTCAGATATCTAAAATCAGAGTCATATTAATCTATGTTTTCTTAGACTTATGATTTCAATTTTTTTATTAACATATACTGTATTATTTGCCTCAGGGGTACAGGTCTGTGATTCATCAGTCTTACACAATTCACAGCACTCACCGTAGCACATACCCTCCCCAATGTCCATCACCCAGCCACCCTATCCCTCCCATCTCACTGCTCAGCCACCCTCAGTTTGTTTCCTGAGATTAAGAGTCTTATGGTGGGACGCCTGGGTGGCTCAGTTGGTTAAGCGGCTGCCTTCGGCTCAGGTCATGATCCCAGCATCCTGGAATGGAGTCCCACATCAGACTCCTTGCTCGGCAGGGAGCCTGCTTCTCCCTCTGCCTCTGCCTGCCTCTCTGTCTGCCTATGCTCGCTCGCTCTCTCTCTCTAACTAATAAATAAATAAAATCTTAAAAAAAAAAAAAAAGAGTCTCTTATGGTTTGTTTCCCTCCCTGGTCCCATCTTGTTTCATTTTTTCCCTCCCTTCCCCCAATGACCCCCTGTCCTCTCAATTTGTCCTCTCAAATTCCTCATATTAGGGGCATGTGCACCCGAATGGATGATTTCAATTTTTATGGTAGAGACTTTAAGGGAGGTGTGGGTGGCTCAGTCGGTTAAGTGTCTCCTTCAGCTCAGGTCATGATGCCAGGATCCTGGGATCAAGCCCCACATGGGGCTCCCTGCTCAGTGGGGAGTCTACTTCTCCCTCTGCCTCTCCCCCCATCTTGTGTTCTCTTGCTTTCTCTCTCTTTCTTGCTCACTCTCTCTCAAATAAATAAATATTTAAAAAAAAAAACTTTAATACACTTGCCATTCATTTAGGCCCATGAGAAGATGTAGGTGCTAATTAGTCTATTTTTCACAAACAGTTACTCAAGAGTGATATATTGAATGATCCTTTCCCCTGTGGTCCTTGGTACAATTTTGTTCTAGTTTTTTATTTAATAAACATCTGTTCTACCCTCTATAAGGGGTATGTGGTAAGGACTTTGATGTTTTCAGATCCATAATTCAGTTTCTGCCTTTCAGGAACTTTTTTTTTCTCAGTTTCTGTTTAAATTCCAGTTAGTTAACATACAGTGTAATATGATTTTCAGGTGTACAATACAGTGATTTAACACTTCCATACAACACCTGGTACTCATCGCAGCAAATGCATTTCTTAATACCCATCATCTATTTCACCCATCCTCCCCACCTGTCTGTCCCCTGGTAACCATCAGTTTGTTCTCTATAGTTAAGAGTGTTTCTTGGTTTGCCTCTCTCACCCTCCTCTCTCTCTCTTTTTTCCTTCTGTTTGTTTGTTTTGTTTCTTAAACTCTACATATGAGTGAAATCATATGGTATTTTTCTCTGACTGACTCATTTTACTTAGCATTATACTCTCTAGTTCTATCCATGTTGTTACAAATGGCAAGATTTCACCCTTTTGTGGCTGAGTAATATTCCATTGTATTATGTACCACATCTTTTTTTTTAATATTTTATTTATTTATTTGACAGAGATCACAAGTAGGCAGAGAAGCAGGCAGAGAGAGAGGAGGAAGCAGGCTCTCTGCTGAGCAGAGAGCCCGATGCGGGGCTCAATCCCAGGACCCTGGGATCATGACCTGAGCCGAAGGCAGAGGCTTTAAC
Organism: Taxidea taxus jeffersonii; assembly: GCA_003697995.1. Taxonomy (NCBI): domain Eukaryota; kingdom Metazoa; phylum Chordata; class Mammalia; order Carnivora; family Mustelidae; genus Taxidea; species Taxidea taxus. Next base: position 34,234 of record ML107134.1, on the reverse strand, counting down.
CCACTGAGCCACCCAGGTGCCCCAATACCACATCTTCTTTATCCATTCAACAGTGGATGGACAGTTGGGCTGTTTCCACAGTTTGACTATTGGAGATAATGTTGCTATGAATATTTCCCTCCAGGAACTTATAACCAAGTATAGGAAAGTCAAAGAACTTTGACTCAAAGAACTTACTCAAAGAACTCTCACACAAAGTAGAAGGAAGAAAGGAGTCATTTTGGTGATTGCCTCAAGGTCCATTAGAATGTTAATGAAATCTCATGTCTAGTTTTAATCTCCCCTGTGGAATATGCAGAGATACATCATCCAGATCCCACTTCAAGGAAGGTTGATGCCTAACAATGGGGAGGACAGTCGACAGAGAACCTCCAGCTAGTAGACCCTTTGAGGTCTTGCTGGGTTGCAGAAGAACACTTCATCCAAGGACATACCCTTTCAGGGGCATCTGGTCACTAAGCAAGGCCAGGGCTTAACAACCTAGTTATTTGGGCTGAATGCAGTATAATTCTTTGTTCTTTGTTATGTTTTGTTTTGTTTTGACTTTTTAATTTTTTTAATTTTTATTTTTTATTAACATATAAAGTACTATTTGTTTTAGGTGTTTAGGTCTGTGATTCATCAGTCTTACACAATTCACAGCACTCCCCATAGCACATACCTTCCCCAATGTCCATCACTCAGCCACCCCATTCCTCCCACCACCCTCCCTTCCAGCAACCCTCAGTTTGTTTCCTGAGATTAAGAGTCTCTTATGGTTTGTCTCCCTCCTCAGTCCCATCTTTTTTCATTTTACCCTCCCTTCCCCCCCATGAAGCCCTGCCCTGCCTCTCAAATTCCTCATATCAGAGAGATCATATGATAATTGTCTTTCTCTGATTGACTTATTTCACTTAGCATAATACCCTCTAGTTCCATCTACATGGTTGCAGATGGCAAGATTTGGAGTTTTTTGATGGCTGCATAGTATTCCATTGTGCATAAATACCACATCTATATCCATTCATCTGTCCATGGACATCTAGGCTCTTTGCATAGTTTGGCTATTGTGGAAACTGCTACTATGAACGTTGGGTACAGGTACATCTTCAGATCACTACATTTGTATCTTCAGGGTAAATACCCAGTAGTGCAACTGTTGGGTCATAGGGTAGCTCTATTTTTAACTTTTTGAGGAAACTCCATACTGTTTTCCAGAGTGGCTGCACCAGCTTGCATTCCCACCAACAGTGTAGGAGGGTTCCCCTCTCTCAACATCCTTGCCAACACCTGTTGTTTCCTGACTTGTTAATTTTAGCCATTCTGACTGGTGTGAGGTGGTATCTCACTGTGGTTTTGATTTGTTTCCCTGATGCCAAGTGATGTTGAACACTTTTTCATGTGTCTATTATCCATTTGGATGTCTTCTTTGCAGAAATATCTGTTCATGTCTTAGCCCTGTTTCTTGATTGGATTATTTGTTCTTTGGGGGTTGAGTTTGATAAGTTCTTTATAGATTTTGGATACTAGCTCTTTATCTGATATGTCATTTACAAATATCTTCTCCCATTCTGTCAGTTGTCTTTTGGTTTTGTTGACTGTTTCCTTTGTTGTACAAAAGCTTTTGATCTTGATGAAATCCCAGTAGTTCATTTTTGCTCTTGCTTCCCTTGCCTCTGGCAATGTTTCTAGGAAGAAGTTGCTACAGCTGAGGTCAAAGAGGTTACTGCCTGTGTTCCCCTCAAGGATTTTGATAGGTTCCTGTCCCATATTGAGGTCTTTCATCCATTTTGAGTCTATTTTTGTGTGTAGTGTAAGGAAATGGTCCAGTTTCATTTTTCTGCATGTGGTTGTCCAATTTTTAATGCAGGATAATTCTGATAACAGTATGTGCCCATGAATTTGCCAAGGCTTTATCAGCCCTGCTTTGCAGTTTATCATCTCCCTCTGCTTCTTCCCCTTCCTCTCACAGGTGCTAATCCCCATAAACAGCTTGTACCTACAAAACCACTTCAACATCTGCCTCTGGAGAAACTAACTTGAGACACCCTCCTTCTCTTTCTCCCATGTATTAGACTAAACTGAGGGGTCAAATCCATCCTTTGAAGGTGTCTACAGAAACTTAATTATGGTGACTTAGGAGAAATCATACAAATGACTTTGGCACCGTAGGAAGTGGGTTTGAACATGATGAGTGTATCAGTTAGCAAGTAATATGAATTTTTAAATGTGTGAAGATACAAATAGAGAGGCAGAAGTTCAAGTTGGTAATAACTGATGTGTTCACAGAAGGTGTACATGGAACCGCCTGGCAGTCAGAGTATGTGCTGGTGTTAACTTCTTAGGAAATGAAGAAAGAAACAGTATCATCCCTTCTTGTCCAGAGAGGGATTTTGTTTTCCCTGCACAGTACAAATATGATTTCTAAATAGGTGCTGTATAATAACATTTGCAGAGTATACTATGTGCCAGGCACTGTGTTAAGCACTTTCTGAGGATATTCCTACTTAATCTGTACCGTTAATTCCATCCCTGTTTTCCTTAGAAAGTTTAGATAATTTGCCCAAAATTATACATATGTTAAGTAGTAAACTCAGTATATGGGCCTCAGCAGCGCAAACACTACTTCATTCTGGGTATGTCGGCAAGTAGCCAATGGTGTGACCTTGGAAATTTCCTTTAACCTCAGCTACTTCTTCTCTAAAATTGGCACACTGGTGCCCATCTCATAGAGTTGTTTGGATGACTAAATTAGACAGTACAGTATAAAGCCTCTACATTTTATCTGCCCCAGAGGAAACTCTGTACATGTCAGTTGTTACTATCAGTGTTATTTTCTAGGGTTCTAACATGAATTTCCACAGTGTCTGAAGTATGCTTCATTATATATGAGAATCTTTTAGTCACCCTGGCAAACATATCTGACATAGAAAGAACTTGGTGCTTCTCCAAACACAAAGAAAGGCTAGGTAAAACCTACAATAGTGTTAAATAAATACAGAGCTGGACTTGAAAGTAAGACCAGGCAATCCCAGCTGCCAGAAATGAAGGAGGACAAAGCTGGAGCATTTAGCAGAAGCTGTTGATGGCCGCTCATAAGGCTGCAGGGTCTGACTGTCAGATCCAAATCCTAAAGAGCTGGTGTTAAAACTCCCATACAGGACAAGAGAAGAATCCGTTGGGGCTCACAACTAGGCTCCCACATAGCCATGGGAGGTACTGTGATTAGAGAATTAAAAAAGAAACATGAAGAAGCATCAAGAGAGCTGGTCATTTATCTAAAGGCACAAATAGAAATAGTCACCTGGGAGCAGTTAACATAGTCCTGATTTATATTCTCTGAATATATAAAAACCCAAGTTAAGAAATTAATGCACAGACCAGGTAGTCTAGAACTTGTGGTTCTCTTAGGGTGTTGGCAGAGTCAAACATAAAACCTATCCCTTAGGGATGACTAAACCCAGAGCACCCAGACTCTCAAGGAACATGACTGCTGCTGAAGATTAGTTCACAATAAAAATTACAAAATGCATAGAGAAATAAGCCATCATGGGAGAGAGTTCCCAGATATAACAAACTGCTGTTTTTTTTTTTTTAATCTAAAGAATCAGAGATCATAGCATAAAGTTTCTGAAAGAAACTTTAAAAGAAGCGTTTAAAAAATATGCAGGGAGCTAAAAGGAGGGAAGTAATTAAGTAAACATAAGAATATAAACAAAAGCTTTGGAGATTGGGGGAAGTCAAAGAAAGAAGGACTGTAATGAATAAGGTGATCAGGGAGGCCCCCTGGGGAAGGTGAAAACAAGCTTAGAGAAAAAGGAAGTGAGGAAGTTAGTCAAGCAGTATCAGAGAGAAGAGAGTTCTGGGAGTTGAGAACAAAGAAAGTCCTTTGAGACAGGACTGGCTAGCATGTTTGAGGATAGTGAAGAGGCCAGTTTAGTTGGAAGAAAATAAGGGGGAGAGTTAAGTTATCTAATCTCCCCAAGCCTCTGTTTACTCAGCTGTAAAATGGGGAATACCTACTTTGCAGAGCTGGAAGATTAAATAATTCATCAAAAAGACATATTTATGGAAGAACACTGCTTTATATCCATTATGTTTGCTGTGGAATCCGAACAGGAAGCTTCTGAGGTAGGTCTTGTTATGTCCATTTTACACATGAGAACACTGAAGCTTCAAGAAGTCAAATACCTTGACCACAAAGACAGTGAGAGGTACAGCTGGGGTTTAAACAAGCTCTTTCCATCGTCTTCATGTAGAATGGCCAAGGATAGTGATGGGCATACAGTAGGTGATAAGCAGCAGTAGTTTCATTTTTTTCTTACCCTGAACCACATACATCAGCAGTTGATTCTTAGTTTGAGTTCCCCCAAAACCAGAGCCTCAGGCAAAGATTTGAATATAGGTATTTTATTTGGGAGGTAATGCCAGAAAGTGGAAAAGCAGGAATGGGAGAGTAAGACAAGGAGGAAGAGGAGGACAGCAGAGACTGTCAGTACTGTTGGCAGTCGGGGCCAGACCTACTGAAGATGTCTGGGAATTGTGTGCAGAGCACCTCAGCATGGGCCCTACACAGGTGGGATTGGTAGGACATTCACCCATCACTTCCTGACTCTTACTGGTAGGGATTTCCTCTGGGGCAATAACTCACCACACCTCCAGGCTGCCTTCCCCAAGGACTGCCAAGGCTCCAGAAAAAGTCCAGAGCCATTACCTTTTCATTCTAGAGGAAACTTCAGCAGTGCATGAAGTACTGAGAGATCTACATTTCCATTTATGACTCCCGAGCAAGGGGGCTTAGAATCACTGGCTCTCCAGCTGCCACCCCTTTCATAGTGTATTATATTCTCTTTTGGAATAGTTCACATCTAGTTGCTTAATTCTCAAAACCATGAATGTCTTTTTTTGAATAAAATTAATCCTTCAAAATAACTAGGAACAGGGGCACCTTGTGGCTCAATGAGTTAAGCGTCCAACTCTTAAATTCTGCTCAGGTCATAATCTTGGAATTGTGAGCTGAGATTGGGACTGGAGCCCAAAGCAGGGCTCCACACTAAGCAGAGAATCTGCTTGGGATTCTCTCTCTCCCTCTCTCTCTGCCCCTCCCCTCCCCTCTGAAAAGAAAAAAAAAAAAACTATATAGGAACAATGAAATTGTTTGTGTGTGTGTGTCATTTTAACTAAACGAGGTAAACCAGATTGAATCTATTCAGATGTGTTCAAAGTGCACTGAATATTGGGAGGGCATAGACTAACTTATTAACTGTTTCTATATAATTAGAAAGTATTTGGAAGATTGGATGTGTCAGTGTACACTTAACTGTCATCTTCAGAATTGATCAAATCGAGAGTCCCTCATATGTCACTTCAAATGACTTCCTTTGTTTGAAGTACTCATCTACTTAAGATTTTGAAGATGCTTAAGAGCATACTGAAAGGAAGAAATGAAATGGCAGAAAGAGTGGTGTTTTAAAGCCATTTAACCATTTCAAAGTATTTCCACGTCAGTTATCTCATATTCTCCCTCAGTCATTTACCAGACAACTACTGGCATCGTCTCTGTGCCAGGATCCCTGGCAGGCTCTTGGAGGTGGAGATTTCAGAAACTTGTCTCTGCCTTAAGACACCCTGGCAACAGGGTTATGACCTTGGTGGTAAGGTCCTTCTGTGTGCTCTGAACAAAGGAAAGCAAGACTTACAATTAAGCCATTTCTATAAGGGAACAAGTCATCAGTGTTTGAAAGAGCTAAAATTTTGACCATGTCTCCTGGCTTATCTGAAGGGCCAGCTGTTTTAAAAATAGTGCTTTTAGGGGTGCTTGGGTGGCTCAGTGGGTTAAAGCCTCTGCCTTCGGCTCAGGTCATGATCCCAGGGTCCTGGGATTGAGCCCCCAATCGGGCTCTCTGCTCGGCAGGGGGCCTGCTTCCTCCTCTCTCTCTGCCTACTTGTGATCTCTGTCTGTCAAATAAATAAATAACATCTTTAAAAAAATAAATAAAAATAAAAATAGTGCTTTTAATGAGGGTTTCACTTGGCATGTAGACCTAGAATGTTTTTGAGCCAGTCATGACCCAGACGAGAAATGTTAGAAGGAACATGCAAGAATTTTCACTTATGTGTTCTCATCTCAGTGAGTGATTTTCTTTTACTTCAACCTGAGTTTGGACTCTTCTGCATATCTTATTTAGTTGCAAACCCTTAAAATTTAATTTTTTGGTCTTTTATTTAGAACACCATGTACTTTGCTATGCCATTAAGATTCTGAATGGCCAGGACACCTGGGTGGCTCAGTTGGTTAAGCAGCTGCCTTCGGCTCAGGTCATGATCCCAGTGTCCTGGGATCGAGTCCCACATCAGGCTCCTTGCTTGGCAGGGAGCCTGCTTCTCCCTCTGCCTCTGCCTGCCACTCTGTCTGCCTGTGCTCGGTCTCTCTCTTTCTCTAACAAATAAATAAATAAAATCTTTAAAAAAAAATCTTCAATGGTCTTTTAAAAAAAAATTCTGAATGGCCTTTGCATGTCTATTATTCATTGATTTCTTCATTTTAGATATTCAAATGACTGGAGTAAATTTTGAAACTTTAACTCTGCTAAACACAAGATGAGATACAGATTTATGACATAGTCTTCCTTATGAAAATCAGGACAGAAATGTCTCTTTCAAAAGGTTTTCTGCTCTTTTTAGCATATTTGTTCCTGAAAATTATCCTTTCCTAGCCATATCCAGGCAATTTATGTAAAAACTGGGGAAAATGTTCTTTGTCTTTATTGTTCACTCCAATACTTTCACTTTTTGGTAGGAGTTGGGCCAAAGTTAGACCTAATTTCATTTTATACATACCTGGGTTTACCAACAGGCAGGGATAAACTGATTTAGAAGGAATTCTGTTCCTTCTTTCTCTTTAACTTAGACAAACATCCCGCCAGGCTCACTCATGCAACTTTCCGAGGACCATGAAAAAACTGGTTTCCACCATGGCCAAGGTTTATGCCCTTTCCTTTTTCAACCCTCTTCTGGCTTCTCATCAATCCATTTGACCTCAGGCTGTGCCATGGAGCCCTGGTCCCACTTCTCCCCTGGGACCCGAAAACAGGTTTAGCTCCTTTCATTTGCCCACCAGTGTTCTCCCTGGGCAGCGGTTTTATATGACCTTCAACTCAGTAGGCTGCTGTCCCATTCCACCTGGTTCTGAGTGGAAAGTTAAGACAAATAGGGGAAAAGGTAACTTGCTATCCATAGTGTCTACATATCCTAGGAATTTCCCCAGCTTCCTGTGTTATAGTACTCTACAAAAGAAACAGATTTTCTGATCTATCACACAATAGAATGGGAAAAAGAAGGTTGTCTATAGAAGGAGCAGATAATATCTACCATTTGTATGTATTCTACTCTAGGTCAGGAACTGTACTTTACCTGTACTCCCTGTCTAAGGGAATATAGTCTCCATTTTCTAGATGGAGAAACTTAGGTTTAAGGAAGTTATAAGACTTGCCCAATGCCACATCATTTTAAATGCCAGGATTTGAACCTTCCTCCAAATTCATACTCTGCCTAGAATAGGCTCTGTGTCACAAAACCTGAACTCAAAATGCACTTCTGAGGGTCCCACGCTGGGGAGTGGGGCAGTAGGTATGCATGAAGTACATCATGCAAGAAGCTGGTCTTAAGGAGGACTGGTGAAAGTAGCATGGTGTACCTAAAGGCAGAAGGTAGGAGTGGATGATATGAGGAGCTCCAGTGGACAAGGGCGCCTTGCCAGAGACCTATCATGGGTTTGCAGGGAACAGTCCTGATGTTGGAAGTCAGCCAGACTCAATCCAGGGGGCAAGTGCAAGATGAAGGCAGGATCCTTATGCAAGGTGGAGAAAGTCACTGGAGAGCAACACTCAGTCCTGTTGTAGGACTCTGTTTTGACAACTGCATCAGAATCATACAGAACCGGTGTGAATCCCCTTTCTGAAGACAAACCTATGAAATTCCCTAAACACACCATTGTTAAATAACAGCTTCAGTAAAGGGGTGTATTTCACATCCAGGCCTACTCAGGAATTCTCCACGTAGTTTCTTGCCCAAGGACACATGCCAGGTGCTTTTCATTCCACATCCTCATCATCCCTCCATGTGCCTAGGGACCACTCTTGGTCTTGCAGGGTACAGGATTCTCCTGGAAATGTGGAAAGGGTGTTTCCCATAAAGAGAGAGACCAATGGAATTCCACAAAATCATGGGGTCCATATTGAGTCTCAGTAGGTGCTATTGATAAGACATCATTCCTCAGGGAGGGTAGCCACCATACCTCTTGAGGAACAGTGATCCCTAGAATGACATTGAGTCTGCTCCTAGGTCCCTTTCAACCTGTATCTCCAATGCGATCCATTGCCCAGTGGGACAACCTTTATCTACCCTCTGGGGAAGTCTTCTTGCTCTTTAGCTCATTCTCCCCAATTCTACTATCTATATTAAGGTTTGCTTTTGTTATTTGAAATTGCTAGGCTCTTGAAACTGAAAAAAATTTCCCCAAAATGCTATTGTTGCTGGTCCAGAGTTTACTTAAAAACTCAAAGCTGAAGACATTTCATATTTCTCCTTTGTTTCTACAGTTACAGATCTACCTGAGGGCAGGGTATGTTGAAAGCTCTTCCTGCATTGTGAGTTCTGGAAGAAGTTAGGAAGTCATTGTAGGGTAAAGACACATACGTTATTCTAGTATTACCTCCCCACACAACCTTACAAGAGAAAAAAGGACTTCCGCATTAAATATGCATATTTACTATAAAATGAACCCCTGCTTTGAGAAGATTGACGTGTGTGTTTTAGAATATATGTTGGATGAGACAGAGTCCGTAGGTAGGGTATAGTCTAATGGTTGTGCTCTGAGTTTGGGAGGAACATGGCACGTCCAGTTAGAAAATATTAAAGTACAGCTGTCTCTAGTACCTCCCTGCCCTACTAGGGGACAGGAGTAACAGTAATCAATATAAAACTCAATGAAGTATGCTGTCACTCTTTAATTTGATCTCTACGCTTGCTTTGTTGTACTTCTTACTGTTTGACAGGTCTCCCTAAATATGTGTGTGGCAGGTGGAGGATGAGGAGGGGAGTTGCTTTTTCCCTGAAGAAAGGTCTTTAATCAGTTGTCAGCTCCTGATGCACAATAGGCCATTGTCCAACAAGATGTGACAGAGATAGTGTATTAGGTGAAGTGGTCCCATTTTCAGTGGTTTGTGTAAAATAGGTTGGCTTTCAGAGATGCTGATTGCTTCCAGACTAAGTGCTTTTGTGCAGCGCTTTTCCAAAATTGACATCTGCTTTATCTCTAGGGGTATCTCTCTCACTTGGCTTCAGTGCATGAATTTGAAGCTGACTGGAATGGTTTTGTCTGAAAGAAGTTTTCCATCATCACACTCTCCCCTTATCTCTTATGGGCGGCAATAGGATGGCAAGGTGACAAATGTTCAGCCAAGAAGCCCTCAGCCTCCTTTCTCCCTGGTTGCAGTCTCTGGCTTCTTGAAGCCTCCAATCAGGGCTCTGGAAGGTCCTGAGGCAGTAGAAAGAACACAGACTCCTGCAGTAGGAAACCTGGTCTGCCACTTGCCAACAGTGTAACTCAGAAATGTTCCTTAAAATGTTTGGGACTTGGCTTCCTGACCTACAAGGAGGGAGACAATTTTATTGAAGGAGGTAGGATCACCTCCACTGATACCAGGTCTATGACAAATAACATGAAGAGGCTGATGTGTGATCAACCAGCTAAGATGCATGGTTGTTTGGGGGAAGTCTATTGGAAATCTAGTGAGAAGTTGTGATGGAATGAGGCAGTGACAGGTCAAAAAGATACCCCAGAGTAAAAGAGAGGAGAGAGAAGAGGCAAGCATCAAAAAAGGATGCCCAGGGGCGCCTGGGTGGCTCAGTGGGTTAAGCCTCTGCCTTCGGCTCGGGTCATGATCTCAGGGTCCTGGGATCGAGCCCCACATCGGGCTCTCTGCTCAGCGGGAACCTGCTTCCTCCTCTCTCTCTGCCTGCCTCTCTGCCTAATTGTGATCTCTGTAAAATAAATAAACAAAACCTTTAAAAAAAAAAAAAAGGATGCCCAACCGTGGAAGAAAAAGCCAGGGCCTGAGCCTACGTGTGGGTAACCACTTGTCTGCCCCCTTCTAGTTACCTGCCTCTGGATCACATTTGTGCCCCCTCGTTAGGCTGGTACATGTACTGGGTATTTGTTTCCATGATGTGCTTTGCTCATAAAGGGCTCTCCTATCACCCTATTCTGATCTTCTCCCAGACACAGAGAAGCCATGACATTTGTACTGTTTCCTTCACCTTTTTGTTCTGAAGTCTGAGACTATGGATTGAGACAAATAAAGAGGAAAAGGTAAATAAGGAGCCCTGAAATATCTTTCTTTTTTTTTTAAGATTTTATCCATTTATTTGACTGACAGAGATCACAAACAGGCAGAAGGCAGGCAGGGGCAGGAGGAAGCAGGCTCCCTGCTGAGCAGAGAGCCCAACACGGGTCTTGATCTCAGGACCCTGGGATCATGATCTGAGCTGAAGGCAAGAGGCTTAAACCACTGAACCACCCAGGTGCCCCCTGAAATCTCTTTCTTATCCAGCTAGAAAATTCCCAGATTTTTTCCCTTAACTTACTTTCTGGCTCTGTGCAATTTGCCAGGAGGAACTCTGATCCACAGAAAATAGAACCCACAGATTCAGGGCTCTCAGGCTGTTCCCTTTTCTCATTTTTTACTTGTATCCTGTACCACAAACCTAGAGAACTCAGGTTAGATCTTCCCAAAGAGGTTGCATTCAGTGACATTTAAACCAATGGAAAAAGTGGTTAGAACACTTCCTCTCTATTTCCCACTTCCTCCTCTCTGTTCTTTTTCTCTAGCATCTTTTAGATACTATGATATGTGAACTAAAATTCTACCCCACCAAAGATGGTTAACTTTTCTGCAATAAAAGAAAATGATCGTGGAAATCTGTCTTGAGAGAAATCAAAGTTTTCGAAGAATTTCTGCTCTGAACTGTTTGCCACAGTACAAACTTTACTACCCCCACCCCTCAATGTCTCCCCCCGCCTTTTCTCCTCAGTAGGGTGCATGGCCACTCCTCATCAGAATCTTCCCTAGAAGTGAAAAATGAAAAAGGGGAAAGACAAAAGAAAAAAGAAAAAAAGAAGAAGAAAAAAGCTAAGTAGAAAGCAAGTTGACTTAGCTTTTTAATCACCCAAGGGAAAAGAGATCTAGATAAGAAAGAAGAAATTAGATCAGTTCAGTTAAAGGATGGTTTTTGAATTGCCTTTGGATTTCATCTTTCCTTCCTTTCTGCTTCATCCCTTATCAGCCAAAATAATTAAAGCAAGTTTTAGGCCAAGATTTTAAGAAAGGTCCTCTTAAGAAGCAAGAGACAACTTCTAGTTTAAGTGTTGGCTTGAAGGAAAAAACCCATCTTCAAAGAGACCACATAGTGTGGTGCTATGGTTTTTTATTACAATCAGGAAAAACTTTTTAAGACCAATATCTAACTCTGAGCCTCTGCGTGTTAGGAAGTGAGGTAGGGAGTGTGGGGTAGGTGGGGGGGGGGGGCGATGGAGTCTCTCTAGCTTTAGCTTCCCCTCATTTGTGGTAGCAGCAGAAGAGGAGGATTCCCAGAGGCCACCAGATCACATCACCTTGGTAATATTGTGGGCTTTGTGGTTGGTCAGGCCTGGGATTAAATCTCATCTCAATCATCCTACTAGCTAGAACATTTTGACCAAAAGTAATAGAACACTCAACTATTTAATTATTATTATTAATGTTCCTCCAAAGCCAGGCTCTTTCATCCCTCTACGCCTCCATCCAAAGCATGTTGGGTTTCACATTCAGGATGGTTCTGCATTCTGGTAACATGGTGGCTGCAACTCAGGACAGACCCCCCACCCCCACCACCAATTTCTGTGTCCACAGAAAGAAAAGGAGATCTTTCTCTTCCCATGAGGACTCTGCCTACTGGGTAAAACTGGAGTTCTATTAGCCAGGACAAAGGGACGAGTGACTACTGGGAAGGTAGTTGAGTATCTGATGATCCTGAACCTGTTACCTTAACTGACAAATAGGGAAAACAAAACATATTTGACAAAATTGTTGTGAAGATCAACAAAAGGTGAAATCAGCAAGAAGCTCAAAAAAGATACTTAGGTGTTATCTTCCTTGTAAAGTTCTGAATTGGCTGGAAGATTAAAGACTTGTGTCTTTGCAACATGAAATTCAGTTGTCTTCTTCTGGTAAGATACAGGATATGCTGCCATCTAATCTCTAATGAAGCCACTTACCCATCCCTTCAAAATAACAGATTCAAGTATGACTTCCCAAGAAACCAATGTATTAAGTCCAGTTCAGTTAAAACCATGGTGAATTGCTTATTTAACAAAAACCCTGAAAATTGGCCCACTATTCTGAGGGACACAAATTAACCGGTGAAGAAGTAATTTTCATTGGACGTGTGCATAATGCTGCTATCAAACCACATATTCTGATTTTAAGTTAACACAGTCTGCTCATCTTCCAGATGTTATGCATTAAGAGACTTATCTTGAGAGGCATTTTGTTTTTCAGTTTCTTAAATTTATAGGACCACTCCTAGAAATGCTTTTTAGTCCTCTTTAGTTAAAAATTTGATAAATTTCATTGAAAGAACTAAAGTTCCATCTAATAAGGATTGTCCTTAAAAGGGCCACTTGGGTGGTTCAGTCAGTTAAGCATCTGAGCATCTGACTCTTGATTTTGGTTCAGGTTATGATCTCAGGGTTGTGAGATTGAGCCCTGTGTCAGGCTCCATGCACGGAGCCTGTTTAAGATTCTCTCTCTCTGCCTCTCCCTGTGCCCCCCTCAAAACCCCAGAATTTTCCTGAAAAATTAAAAATGCAAATCCACACTAACATTGTGTTACATATTTTACCAATATTTCTCGTGTCACTGAAAAAAAAGTTCAAGAAATATTCGGGATAAACTATTATGTGTAGGGTACTTGCCCTACTAGATGCCATCTTTTTTTAAGCAAGGATTTTATTACCTTCTCTACTCCACTCCTCGCCATGATATCTCAGTGAAAGTATTTAGAAGTATTGAAATTTCTGAAGACATATTTGGGTGTAAAATATCCACAGTAGCTTAACTAGTTAATACTTAAGAAAGCTTTCACTTTCTGTGCAACTATAGAAAGCTGAAACACTTGACACACATTTTGCACATTGAGATATAAAAGTGTTCACCCAGACAACTATTTGGGAAGTAGTTTGGCCATATGTTTATAAGCCTGTAATTATGCTTCAGGACATAATTTCCAGTGAAATAACCACCAAATATGAGAAATGTTGGGCACATATCTATTCATTGCCCTGTTATTTTAAGGGCAGACATTTGGAGGCCCTTAAAATGTCTAACAATAGAAAATGGTTAGGTACATTTTGATTTAGCCACTTAATAGAATATTACATAGCTATTTAAAATATTTGTCAGGAGTTCTCATAACAAGTTGAAATGTTAACACTAGAACATGAATTAGAAAAACAGAATGCCAGATTTTATAATTATTAAAAGTCAAGAACCAAACATGTTTCTTTGATAGCGAATTTTACAAGATAGATGACATGAAATATGTCAAAATGCTACAGTGACTGTGTGTGCAGGATTGGGTTGTTTTTTCCTTTACATTTCAGTCTTTTCCCAACCTTCATCAATCATCATGTATTATTTTATCATTTTAAGAACATTAATTTATATACTTATTAAAAGAATAACTGTGTCCTTGCTGAAGCTAGCTAGAGAATCTTCCCTAAGATTCTATACATTTCTCTCTATAGATTAAAATCCTGGCTTAACAAACCATACAGCCAGCCATCCTCCATCATACTGCCTCATTTAGCAGACTGTGAGATCCCAAATTGAGGGGCAAGTGATTTTGCCTACAATAGATTTTATGACATTCTGCAGTGCCTAATAAGTACTAGACACTCAGTAAGGTATTTAACTAACTTTATCCTTTTGTAATTTACCCATGAGTTAGTTCAGTCCAAAAAATTCAGTATATTCTAAAAAGATTTAAATACATATTTAAATAATTGATAATTTTTTAGTTCTTAAGAAATCCTATGATAGATTTTGGGGGCATATCCTAAAGCTGTTGAGATGTATTTCTCAAAGATCAACCAATGAACCAATTGCCAGACACACCACTAACTTTTATTAATGGTGTTTATAGGCAGCACATCAGGCCAGGGCAGCTCAGCCTTCAGTAGACAATGCTCACTGGGCAGCTCAGAGTTCAGGCTTTCCCCATGCACATCCATGATATAGGCCTACAGATCATTAGTTCTCAAGAGAACAAAATGGAAGGAATGTGCTAATATTAAATCATACCAGTAAGATCCGGGGTAGAGAAATATCCCTTCCCACTGCACTCATTCCTTTTAATTGATAGAGTATTACCAAGCCATCTGTGTTTCACAAATCTGTGTGGAAGGACCAGGTAACTTCACATCAATAATTTCAATTTCAGGGAAAAATTATGGCTTCTCACATTTGTGACTCCTGATGAGTATACAAGGAAAGGAGATACATCCAGTGATTCTGATGCTATTGAGAAACTCTAAGTGGAATTTCTGTGCCCACCAGTATCATGGTGATGCTACCTTTTAGCTCACATACTCTGCAGACACTGTCCAATGGAGCTGCTACAACCACATTTACTGTGGCAAAACTCTTGAGATCTCACTCTTGTTAGTACCAATTAAAATTTATAAAATTTATCCCATCCATCTATTCACATATGTGGAATGAATTCACATGAGTTCACATGTAGCATTTTAAAGATTCGTTGTTTCCTAAATACTTACTGAGCATCTATTATGTGGCACACTCTGGGCTAGACCATGAGGATGTAGCATTGAAGAAGTTGCATATGCTTCTTATTTTCAAGGAGCATAAAACTTGGTGGAGGCAAAACTTTAACAAATAAGCATATAGAAATAAGGAATTATAATCCAGATAAAGGTTATGATGGTTCCAGCCATTGCTTTTAGCTATTGCTTTCATAAATAAATTTTTGGGGTGCCTGGGTGGTGCAGTTAGTTAAGTGTCTGCCTTTGGCTCAGGTCATGATCCCAGGGTCCTAGGTTCGAACTCCATATCGGGCTCCCTGCTCGCAGAGAGCCTGCTTCTCTCATTTCTACTTCCCCTGCTTGCGTTCCTTCTCTCATGGTGACTCTCTCTATCAAATAAATAAATAAATATTTTAAAAATAACAAATAAAAAATAAATTTTCATGTGTTCTGGTTAGGTCAATAAAATGGAATATCTAACTTCTGGAAAGATACGTGATCTCTCAGGCAGACAACTGAAGTATTTGTCTTGTGAATGGTATGAAGTCTTCAGCACTTCAGAAGCTCAGACTCAGGGTCCAGCTCATAATATTTAACTTAGATAGCTAGGTCAGGGAGGTTTTCCAAGATGAGAACTGTTGATGGCAAAGACACAGCTTATGCTGGTCCTAAAGTGGCAGAAATCTCAGGATATCAGCTTTAGAAATTGCTCTTCTTGGCTTATATACCAGCAGGTGGTCAAAAGCACTGGGCAGAGGACCCCAGCCCTCTTTAAGCTATACTTTCATTTCTGCCTCTAGATAACTACTCCATACTTTCCTGGGACTCTTCCAGGTGTCACCCCTCAAGAATGGCATACATGCAAGATAGCTCAATGCTGTCTGCCTTCCAGGACAGCCATTTCACCAACAGCAAAGTCCCCCCTCTTGGCTACACCAAATGG
Organism: Taxidea taxus jeffersonii; assembly: GCA_003697995.1. NCBI lineage: Eukaryota > Metazoa > Chordata > Mammalia > Carnivora > Mustelidae > Taxidea > Taxidea taxus. The sequence continues at coordinate 18,449 of ML107134.1, read as the reverse complement.
TAAGCATCCTTACTGCTCCCGTTCTCCCCTTCAGCTGTCTTCTTTTACTGTGCAAGTGGGCACCAAGGAAATATTAGTAAGCCCGCTTCACAAGCAAGTGCCTAACTAGCAATCATATCTGTCTCTCTTTGCCAGCCCCACCAGTCTCAAGGAGAGCTCTCCTGCAGTGACTCTGCTCCACTGAATTTACAGAATGAAGCTTTACCCATTTCAGAGGGGAGAGGAAAGTCACAACCTTCCCTATCAGCCAGTCAGAGCAACTCCAGTTCTTTGCAAAATCCCCCTCCTTCTTAGCCAATTCTAAGTTTCTGTCAGAGGCAGCGATGGTTAGGGATTTGGGAGTCTGGCTGCAGTTTACTCTTCTCTTTAAAATATGGGGTACTTAGTATTTGTATTCTCAGCTTAAGGTAATTCCAAGGCAACAGGAGAGGCCCCTTTCCTTTCACATTTGTAATACACTAACACAATCATAGAACATAAAGTCCTTTCACATTTGTGGTACACTAACACAATCATAGGACACAAAAATTACTTATAAATCTACATGGTGGCTGGTCAGTACACAAAACATTTAATACTGTGAAAATAAACAAAACATTATATTCATATAGAAATTGAATAAGTCAAAGTCACTCAAAGCTTAAGGTTCCTGCTTTGTTGTTGGAGTGAATGCATCATGAACTATGCAAATTCATCTTAAGTGTTTTGTGGCTCTGACCAGGAGTAGTTTAGCTCTGAGAATAAATTGAAGGTTTATCTCTGGCCCTATTTGGCAAAAAAAAAAAAGAGCTAAGGGAAAATATGCAAAGCTCAAAGCTCATCTCATAATGTAATTCTAATTATTTGACTCCTACAGAGTGCTGTTTAAAAGATAGGACACACAAATAATTATTCACAGTCCAACTCAAAAGAGAGGATGGGGAGAATCTGCTCCCCTCACCACCCATTAGGAGTAGCCAAATGGATTGCCCCGCTGCCAGGTAAATTCTCAGATCAGTAAGGCAGGTCATCCAGAAAGGTGGGACGGGAGGAGTTGAACAGGTAAGAAGAATATGGAGAGAGGCTTCTTGGACAGTCTTGTGTGCCCTGTGTTTCTTTCCCACTGTCATGTGACCACTTGCCAACAGCAGGATTTTATCCTTTGCTCCCTGACAAGACAGGTTATCATGACGGTGGTTTGGTAACCATTCCTTTCTGGGCATAAGTCACATTAAGGCTCCTCAAAAACTCACCATAAGAAAAAACTAGACTCTTTCCTTTTCAGTGCAGACCAATCAGCTATCTTGTCTACGAAAGTTTAACTATTAGATTGAATGCACATATGTTCATCACACAAGCATATACCCTCATTTAGAGATGGCCGTGTCTCATGGTTTATCAGATGAAGGGAACCTGGCAGTTGAGTTTTCTTCATATCTTTCCATAACTCTGAGAAAGACACCACAAATAGTGTTTCTCTATTTTCACTTGTGTAGCAAATTGATTTTAGAGGTCCCCGAACCCAATCCCTGAGCTTGCCTTCTGATGATAAATATTCAAGAAAGGACTCACTAGGGGATCCTTAAGCACTGGAAAATTCCATGGGCAACAGGATGTGGGTATTTCTCACAGCACTAATGGATGAACTCCTAGACAAGCTCTAGTTTATAGATACTTGATCAAAAGTTAAAAAGTAAAAAAAAAAAGTAAAAAGCATCTGGTTTAAGCCTGGACAAGCTTAAGGTTTATAGATACTTGATCAAAAGCAACACACACATGCCGATGTATACCTTAAAAATATAACTTATCATAACAATTTACTTTGCCCAGTCATTAGGGCTATTAAATATTCAGAAAGTCTTTTTCTTGTCTATGTAAGATACAAAGAACTTAGAATTTCCCTTGTGTAATCAAATTGCTTTGAGAAGGATGGAGTTAGCCTTTCTTTCTAACCAGACTAGTTTAGGGCTTGAGTTTCTTTCCAGGGGACTCATTCAGTATTCATGTACAATCTGGTTGCACTGTGGGAAAGTATGGCATTAATTCATGGTGCAGCAAATAAAAAACAAGGCAAAATCATCCTCGACAGCCGAAGAAAATCAATTCTGTTTTCCAAGGACTTTCTTCAGCTGATCAGAGGGAGCCATTCCCCATCCTGCTTATGATGAAGCTGTTCAGCAAACATCCCTCTGGACCATTCTGATTAAAGCCGTTTTTGCCAACAGTGTTGGCTGAGTCTCAGCCAGTTCAAGGTCTTTTAAGTGCTACAATTTCTTAAAATTGAGAGATTCTATTTGATACCAAAACAGCACTGGCTGGAAAGAAAAGATCATAATGAAGGGCATTTACACAAAGGAGGATTTCTGATTCAATTTCTGTCCCCATGGATAGACTCATTCTGGGCTCAGGATATTACATTTATGATAGGATTTTTTTCAAGTCTCTCCTGTATCCAGTCTAGCCTGTCTAGTGGTCCATTTTTATTTCCACCTCTCCTTGCAAAGTGAGAAATTGGAATTCCTGGGCTCTGACAGAATCCCTTTTTTCTGGCATCCTTAGTGACCTGGACAAGCCAGCAGAAATCAGAATTAGGTCCTAGAAGAAGTGGGTACAAATGGTCCTCAAAACCAGCTCCTGTTTTTCTGCAGAAGTGATGGGAGCAGGGAAGGATTGAAACTTCCAGTACTTGCAAAATGACCTCAGCCTGATTACAACCATAAGCCTTAGCCTCCTTTTCTACCAAGCTTGGAGATTCCAGATATGCTGGGCATACCTACAGTAAGTTACTTTTCTTTCCCTATTTTCCCCTTCACAGACCTAAGAGAAGAAACAAAATAAAGGAGCAGAAAAATCCTAAAACCCAAACAACCCACAAACTGGAGACTTGGATTTCCAAATAAAATAGGGTGTAAGCTCTATTTGAAAACGGTACTTGACTTTCTGGAAACAGACGCTCAAAATGTTTGAGTGTTTCTCCTAAAAACTTGTGAAATCCAAGTGTGGGTGTTTGGGGAGAGGGGATTTGGTGAATTGAAAAGAAATTCTTCTAGCTTACAGTTATTCACTGGGGAAGCAGAGAAAAATTGTGACTGATTTTTTTCCCTTTCAATTCTGACATATTATGAACAATGTTCTCTCCTTGCCTAAAGGAGAAAGGGCTCATGGTTGTCCCTCCACGTCCCCTTTCAGTGCCACAGCCATGCTGAAAGGAGCCAACTGAGCTGTTAGTATTAAAAAAAAAAAAAATCACTTATTGGATTCAGGCAGCTGTAGCCCTTCATTATAGAGTCCTGCTTATTTTTTAACCAGTCTGAACTGGTTTTCTCCAGCTTTCCTTAAAGGGCCAGCTCTAAATATGTCTCAGTATGGTTCATCGTTGCTGGATAGAGAGTAAACCAAGCTAAGAAGTGATGGAGGTCTTTTATTAAATATCTAAATATATGTGAACACCACATACACACACACACACTGAGCACTTTCCACAAAGTGCTTTTACTACCACATAATCAGTTATTATATATAAGTTACTTTTGTTGAAGACAAAGCAGAAGAGGGAAGGAAGGAAGGAAGGAAGGAAGGAAGGAAGGAAGGAAGGAAGGA
>ML107134.1:0-14860 GCA_003697995.1 Taxidea taxus jeffersonii | reverse complement strand
GGAAGGAAGGAAGGAAGGAAGGAAGGAAGGAAGGAAGGAAGGAAGGAAGGCAGAGAGGAAGGAAGAAAGAGAGAGAGGGGAAGGAAGGAAAGAGGAAAAGAAAGGAAGAAAAAGAAAGAAAGGAAGGAAAATAAAAGAAAAAAGAGAAAGAAGGAAGTCAGGCAGACAAGGCAGGAGGAAGAGGAAGGAAAGAAAACTTTCTTCTCTTCCTTGCACACATACGTAGACTCTAAAGTTTTGTTATGATGTATTGTGTGTATAACATTAAAAGGTATCCAAATGAAAGGAAAAAATCACTTACAGCATTGCTTCAACAACAGATCGAACTGTTCTCACTTTGCTGTATTCTCTTCCTGTCCCCATCCTGATTTTGTCATCAATTTATCTGCATTTAGTGTTGATTCTAGAGTAGCATTGCTTATGAGGGCATCACTGATTTATTAACCACTTTTCAGAACACAAAAGTTAAAGAACATTAAATGCATCCTGAGCACAAAAAATCAGCGAAACTGAAAATTGCATCTTAAAATCAAGGAAACCTGTAAGTTACCATCTCATTATAGACATGATTTTGAATATTGGCTTTTTGTATTATCGTAAGCCTCTTTTAGGGAATATCTAATCTTCATCATTCTAATTTTTATAGCATCCTATTAGATTATCAAGGGATATTCTACTGATCGTTGTGCTTTGGCACATATTTAAGCCTCTTTCCAGGGGCATGCTTGAGGTGGCTGGTACCAGTTTGTGGGAGCCCTTTGTGCACATCTCTCCTGTACTCTGAGTTCAAATTCGCAGCTTAAAATTGTCCATGGGGGGAGTCTTCACACCATGAAAATTGGAAAACCTCACAGATTTACCAGCACCCTATTACTTATTTCTACCATTTTTACCAGTCTACGTAATGCCATAATGAGTCTCTTTGACCCAGCACCCCTTCCCCCAATTTTTCCCCTTCTGGTAGGTGGAAGAATCCCACAAATGGAACAATGATAATGAATTGATAATAAGTGAAGGCTAACACTTCTTGAGAAGCTTCCCCGAAGTCAGTGAGTGGCAGGGCCAGGCTCTGAATAGAGGCTGTCTGGTGCCAGAGGTCATCCCCTGAACCACAGTACAATCAGCAGCATCCCCAAGCTCCAGCATGGAGCCCCAACACGTAGACTCTCCAAAACTCTAGCCTATCAAGCCCCTCCCTTCCCTGTCACAAGCCCAGGAGGAGTCATATATCCTCCTTGGCCACCTGAGGCCTGGCCGCCCCAAAGGGGCTGGCGCCAGGTCGGCTCAGGGTGCCTCTTCCCCTCCGGGCACCATTCGGTTCCAACCGTCAGTGAGTTGCTGCAGCTTCTCTGTGCCCAGAGTCTCCAGCACTTCTTCCTCATAGTTCACCTTGTCTTCTGGCCTTCCTAGTGATGGGGCTAGCATTCTCAGGGTCCCAGAGTTCACCTCGGCCTCAGGGATGTCACTTCTGTTACCTCCTCAATCCCTCTCTCTCCCAATGTCTTCTCCTGTTCCTGAGCCTGAGAGCAGTAAGTCACCTGTGGCCTCTGCAAAAGACCACCAGAAAGCCTCTTGGTCAAGAGAGCAAATTGTATTCGCCTTACTGCAGTGAGACAGAATGGCACCCAGAGTCTTCTTAGTCATGTGTCCGAGGATATTTAAAAGACTTTAGGGTCCGGACTGGGTAAGATAAGGCAGGTCTTTCAAGGCAGGAAAGTGGTTAGGGTTGGGGCGACTGGGTGAGCTTATGATTGGTGGACACAGTCAGCTGAGGCACCTAAAGCAACTTTTAATAAGCAAGCCATTAGTCTTCATAAATAAGTGATTATGTTGGGTCATGGTCTCATCTTCCCGATGTAAGTATTCTCTAAAGTGTTTAACTAAATCACTTTTGTTTCTTCCTAGTAATGTCTAACACAGAGAGGGGAAAAGGGCTTGCTCCCAGTATTGTTTGTACAGGGGAGAGAAGTGTGACATTTTCAGTTCTCAGAGGGAAGAGGCCCTTTCTGCACCAATGCTTATGAGTTGCCAACGACGAGGCCTGGGGCCATTTCTCACAGGGCCTGGGGCAGAAGCCAGAAACCAGTCCCTGAAGACAATACTGGTGCGTGCACAGAGCTGTGTGCTCCAGAGGTCTGCCCTCCCATGACCACTGGTGTTTCTGGATTTAGGTCTCTTTTATACTTTTTCTTCATGCACGACCTGGCTTCTGTGACACCCAGGATGCTGACAGAAGGCCTTTGCTAAACACCCTCAGAGTTCTTCAGTGTTTCTGGTCATCGTCTTCCCTTACCAGCCTGAGGAGAAGCTGTATAAATAGGAACGCTGGTAGCTGGCCTGGCTTCTCAGGGTTCTACCCGTGGTTGCCCAAATTAAGGATTTCACTTATATATTTCCTCCTAAATGCATGAGGCAGTTTTCTTCTTTTGATTCATGAGCAGAGGATGATTTCTAAAAGTAGAAATACAGAGTAACAGAAAATGAATGTTTTCATGGCTCTTGACCTGATTTATAGTGCTGGCTTCCTTCTGTAGAGGGTCGTAATCATTTTTACTGCCTGTGGCAATGCGCAAGTCTGCCATCTCACAGAGAGGCTAACATTAGGTTTCATGATTCAAAACCTATATACTCTAATTATAATGTTATCTCTCGTATTTACACTTACATTTCTGTGATTTCTGTGATTTCTTAACATTGTAACATTCATCACATCTTTGTAATGATTGGAACTAAAAAATAAACCAAAACAAGATTTTGGAAGCACCAGAGATGCCTCCCTTCAAATAACCATTGTTCATATAGTTGGCTATATCTTGAAAGATCTTTAGGTTTCTTTCTGCCTATGAATACATTCTTCCCTTTTTTCTCTAAAAATGGGGTCATATTGTTTGACCTAGTTTGTAACCTGCTTTTTGTCACACACCTGCATATTTTGAAAATTTTTCCATGAAATAATATGTATCTCTAATACCATTGTGCTGACAGAACATTAGTCCATTGTTATAAGGCAGCATAAATAGTATAAGTCATGGGGATGAAAGGTGCAGCATAGAGGATATAGTGAATGATATTGTAATAACGTTTCATGACGACAGATAGTAGCAACACCTGTGGTGAGCCCAGCATAATATAGAGAGATGTTGAATCATTATATTATACACGAAAAACTAATGCAGCATTGTGTGTCAACTATACTTTAATCAGAACTAAACAAAAAATGAATGTGGACTATGGTGCCCAACTGCTTGGTTCAAATGCCAGGTAAGCCAGTTAGTAGCCATATGACTTGGGGCAAGTTATTTATATCCCTATGATTTAGTTTACTGATTTGTAAAATAGGGATCATAATAACACTGCCTCATAGGGTTGTTTTGGAGACAAAATAAATGAAAACTTATAATACTCCACGAGTCTGGCATACCATGTTAACTATTTGCTGGAAATAATACTAGGTGTGCCATAACTAATTAAACCCATATTATTAGACATGTCTGTTGCTTCTTTTTTACTTCTGTTACAAAAACTGTTGTGATGAACATTTCTTAAGATACATTCCTAAGTATTAAATTGTTTGGTTGAAGAACACATACATATTTAAGGCTTTTGTTACATGCTGCTAAATTTTCCTCCAAAAAGCATATGCTATAAGCATTATAGGAGGCAACTTCCTTGATGTTAGCAACCAATTTCCTATTGATTCTTTGCCTTCCTGAGACAGGTGAAGCCTGGGAAGTAGACATGATCTGACTGGAAAGCCAGAGGTACAATTTCCTGTGGCCTCTTTGTTCTGCCCATCATAATCTCCTCATTAGTGGGCCTAGGACTTTGTCTATTCCAGAGAACATTAGCCACTTAGGCATTATTTTAAAGTGAAAAATAATAACTGGTAATAGTGCATTTTGGGTTATCATTAACTTGAGCTAAATTACAATGAGACATCCCCAGAAATAAATGGAAGGTTTGGAGGAATAACAACCTAATTTATTATAACTCCACATGAGCACAATGAGCATTGGACAGGCTTATCATGGCTGGTACTTCAAAGAGTGTGCTTGAGATCAGCTGCATCCAAGGAAGGCTGTGTGAATGTGGCAGCTGTGGTCCATGTTATCTCAGTTATTAAGTCAGTTGCTAAATCACATTTATCATGATGCTTTATTACGTGTCCAATTTAAAGAGGAAAATTTCATTGTGTAAGAAAGTCCAATACTGGCTGCTTAATCATAATTAAGGATGCATGCAACAACATGGATTTCTTGGAGAAACATACATTACTGTATCTGGAGGAGATGCTATGGTCATAGCATCTGGCTAGAAAAAAGTTTTATTTCCTAAAACAAACCATTTTGTGGTATAAATTCTTTCCTGCCTTACCTTCTTCCCCACAGGAGTCTCAGTGGGGCTGATCTAGTCACTTCTGTGTGTGTATGTGTATGTGCCTTTTTCCCTGCCTTGACAGGTACAAGTTTAACTGTAATATCGAAAAGACTACAAGACTAGGCCCCTTGTCACTTGGCCAAGGAAAAAAATAAGGCATATCTAAAGTAAAGGTGGGGGGCGTCTGGGTGGCTCAGTGGGTTAAAGACTCTGCCTTAGGTGTAGGTCATGATCTCAGGGTCCTGGGATTGAGCCCCGCATCAGGCTCTCTCTTCAGCAGGGAGTCTGCTGAAGAGCAGGGAGCCCCCACATCTCTCTGCCTGCCTCTCTGCCTACTTGTGATCTCTGTCTGTCAATAAATAAATAAAATCTTACAAAAATAAAGGGGGAAAAGTTGATATTTTTGTTATTACCTGAGCTTTCCCACTGAAAGGAATGAAAAGCTTTTATTTCAAGGAATGGTTATCTAGTTCTTGTTTAATATTGTTCAGATGTCAGCTTCCAGCCTTTCCAGTTACCTGCTTCAGGTCATGTGCCCAACTCCTAATGTGTTAATTCACAAGAAAAAAAAAGAGTTAGAATATGCATGTCATCACACTAACACTCTTAATTTGCTCTGGAAAGAAAATTTGAGGACAGAGGTTGAATCTCTTGGCCCAAATGAGGTGATGGGCTAACCTCTATCCCTGATACTCTTCCTCCCCAAAACCACACAGATGGGAAGGTGAGTGTTTATAATGTGGCAGCACAACAATAAATTCATCTGTCATTTATAGTATATTATTCACTCTGGTGTGTTATTCAAGAAACAGAGACCTGGAAAAAGAGAAGGGAAGACAAGGCACTGAAAATGACCATACATTAAGCATCAACTATAGACTAGATATGCTAAAATATGATAAATGACTTAACCTCAGCTCACAGCCATGAGATAATATATATCCTGGCTTGGCAGACAGAAATTGCATCGTTGAGGTCAACAAACACCATTGGTGTTTTCACCAAGTCTTCAGCAGTCACCAAGTACAGAACTTATCAGCGTCTTTAATTTGTCAATAGTATTGTGGTTCTTCAAGAAGAGGACATCATATACAGAATTGCCGAGCTTATTTGGCACAAGTTCCAACTCCCTCTTCCACACACATATAATACACATACAAACAGGCACACTTTTTTTTTAAACAGAGTATCTTATCAATTAATGTTTCCTAAAATACATTTAGAAAATACCCTTCATTGTACTGGCGAGATATTAAAGATGCAGAGAGGCTAATGACTGTTTCAAGCTCATACAGAGATGTCAAGGTAGAATTGGTGTTCAGCCCTATGTCTTTTTTCAGTTCATCCCACTCAGAACAGATCTTCACCTTCAGCAGTCATAACATTGGTTTAACATGAAGCCTCCTAGGTGGTTTAAAAAAAAAAAAAAGTTGAACTCTAGCTGATAAATATTTTCTCCTCTAGTTTTTTTCCTGTATATTATTCAATATTAATTCTCAACTTGAGTAACAAAAGCAAGTAGTTCCTTATTTGTCCTAAGCAAGCAAGCAAACAACCAAACAAAAAACCCCCCAAAAAACAAAACGAGAAATGAGATTTCTGGAGAGGTTTGTCAGTCTGTGATTTCAGCAGGCGTGGTGCAGTGATTAAAAGCATCACCTTTGGTTGGGACAGGCAGCCCTAACACATATCTGTCTATGTTCCTTAACTGCTGGGTTCTTTAAATTTAATGAGGGTAGTGTCTAATTGGTTTTGTTCAATAGTATATAGGCATTGTTGACTTACAGATCCTTAAAGAATAATAGTTAAGCATTATCATTCCAGTATCCCACGAAGTTGATCATGATCTGCTTCCCCCTTTATCTCTCCAGCCTCCTCTAATTCTACTCTCCCCTCACTCAACCTGCTCCATCTACAGTGGCTTCCTACCCATTTGTTGAGCCTTCCAGGCCCATTTAGGGCCTTTGAAAGTGGCATTCTCTCTGCCTAGAATCCTCTTCCTAAAACAGCTCACTCCCCAACACTCTCTGTATCTTTACTCAAAAGTTACCATCTTTTTGCTCTCTATTACTATATAATAACCTGTTTCCAAAATTAATAGCTTAAATAACAATAGTTATTGTCGTATCTTATGATTCTGTGGGTCAGGACCTCAGCCATGATACAGAGAGGAAAGCTTGTTTCCACACCCCAGTGTCTGGGTCCCCCGCTGGATGACTTGAGTAGATGGAGATGGAAACAGGGAGGGGATGGCTGGAAGTCTTTCCCTCCCTTCGCATGCTTCTCCCAGTGTATGGTTCTGGCTCCCTCTCAGCTCGGCACCCTCAAAGTAGTAAAAATCCTTTCATGACAGTTCTTGGTTCCAGGAGACTGAAGTGGAAGCTGACAGCCCTTTTGAAGCTAGGCCAGCAACTAGGCATAGCACAGCTTCTGCCAAACACTGTGAATTAGGGTTAGTGTTAGAGTATGTCAAATAGACAAGTTCTAGGGGAAAGGTATAAATTGACCCCCTTTTAATAGGAAAAGTGGCAAAGAACTTGAGCCCTCATTAACCTGTTGCATGATTCAATAAGGTCTTCCCAATCAATCCTATTTAAAATTCCAACCCCCCACCAAGTTTCCTATCCTTAATCTTGCCTTATTTTTCTGTTTTGTTCACTGCTATATCTTCAGCAACTAGAATAGTAGGTGACACATTGTAGGCACTCAATAAATAGTTACTGAAAGGAAGGACGGAGGGAAGGAAGAAAGGAAGAACTGGGTTAAGTGAGGGTAAGTGAAACCCTCAGTTTTCTCATCTGCAAAATGAGAATAATACTACATTCATTCTAAGCTTCTTGTGGGAATTGAATGAGATCAATTATATAAAATATTTAATAGAGAATCTGGCAAATACTTAGTAACTATTAATTTGAGTGGCTACTGGGTTCACTTAAATGGGTTTCAGAAAGATCATAAAATAGATTTAGACACTGTCTTCCTGGTACCCCTTAACATTCTGACATATGGATGAGCTGGGCAACTTCAAACAAACAAAGCTTCACTCTCCAGGATAATTGAGTTGAACCACAAAGGGAGAGTGAAGATTTGATGCAAGGGGCAGGAGTCATTTATTTTAAAAATGAGTTTCCTTTTGAAGTGAACATCAAAGTTGCTAGAGAGATCCTTAATAAAAATGAGCATCATGAGGGGTCACTATTTATATTTCACCAAGCAGGGAAATCTCATTTGAGTGCTATCATTTGCTCCTTAATTGATTGACTATAAATAGTAATCCAGTCATTTATTTCCTCTCAAAAGGCCTCCTAATTTGTTCATTTGAGCATTAAAGCAATGCTAATGCAGATTTTCATCTTCTCTCAGCTGGAAAATTGTTGATTTTTTTTTTTTTTTTATAAGAAACATCCAGATATCCTACCTGCTTCCATTTCTACATCTCTCTTTGTTTCTTCCTCTTTACAGAGCTATTGAGAGTTAACCCAAGACATCACTGTGCATAGTAAAAGTCCTGGGGTCCTAAGAGGGGCAAATGGAAGGAGAAACAGCAAGAGCACAGAACTGTGAAGTTCCCAAGTGCAGGTGTCAGCTGCCTCAGGTATCTGGTTGAGCTTGACCCAAACCATTCTGTGGCCTGTGGTTCTAGGGCCACCCCCTGTCCACTGCCAATTGAGAAAAGTGCTCAGAAGCTTCCTTTCTGTGGAGTGCTGCCTCTGGGACCCCCCAATCTTTTTCCTATACCATTCCATTATTCCAGACAATATGCCCAGGCTGTTCATGAACTTTTATTTAGAAATTCCATTTTTCTCAAGTGTTTTATGGCTTAGGTAACCTGATTAGAAATAAAGGTGGTCTTGAAGTGTATTCACTCCACATGTCAAGAGACTTTTGCTCATTTCCTCTGCTAGGCACTCTTTTCCCTGTCTTCCTCTCCCTGTTTCCTCCCTCTTTGGAGAAAAACAGCAAGTCTCAGGCTTAAGAGTTCTGTCCTCATTCAGGCCCTGAAAGCTCAGATTCTACCCCCAAATGGACTTACCTAGGCATCTTCTCATTGAGGAAGATGTGTCTCTTCCTTTAGAGAGTTCTTGAACAGGTAGAAAATCTCCCTGAATCTCCTTCTCTTGCTTTGACCAAGCTCATATCCCCCATCTGATTCACCATCCCTTCTGGCCGATCATCACCTGAAATCATCTCATGAGAATGGACAAAACCGGTAATCTCATTATAGGAAAAAATGCTATTATCCTTAACTTCCAAACTGCCCTTTTGAAAATAAAAATTGTCATATATTTAAACTTTCCTCAGAATGAAATGTCTGGTTGTTCATGGAGAGTAAATGAGAACTTCCAAAGCTTGGCTTGGAAAATCATCCTCAAGAGCAAAATTATTTATCCCATTCCATGAAATGTACAAATGGGCATGCACCCTTCACCTTGAAGGTGACTGAGGTGATCTGGAGAGCAAAAATGGAGAATGGTCCAGGCTTTCTGCTACATATCGGGCTAAGATTTAGATCACCTAAGTGAAGCTTTAGACACATGCCATGGGAACCTGGGTTTGATTAGTGAATGGGGAACTGTCGAAAGTTTTGTTTTTACAAACTGTTTACTTTAAGAAAAGCATCAGATTCAGATATCAAATCTGCCACTTAATAGTTAAGCATCCTTAGGCCAATTATAAACCTTCCCTGAACCTCTTTTCCCTCATCAGCAAAATAGGAAGAAGGATGCCCACTTCACAGGGATGCTGTGAGAATTAAGTTATATATAGACATATAAGAAGGTCTCAAAAAATGTCAGTCTCATAATTTCCTCCCATAAATCAGGTAAAATCCTAGAGTCATAACTTAGCCTTCACTGTCATGCATTTCACTTCTGTAAGATTGTTCTAGAATTAATAGCTGTGGTGGCAATTCCAGTATTGATGGTATTACTTCAATCCACACTACTTTCACTCTGACCAAAATGACTCAGGGTTGCTAGTGAGATGCTTATTTGGGTTTCATAGCAGGTCACAACGACCAAGCCATTCTCTTTGTAATAGAAGAAGTACTATTTCAGAAGTGGCAAAGCTTTCTAAGGTTGATTCTGTAAAATGGACACCCAATAAAGCCATAATATTGACAGCCTTCTGCCCTCCACAGCACTTAAGATACATTAGAGTACAGTCTTTGGAATAGCTAGTGAGGTGCCTTCTAGATTGATTTACATCTGTAGGAGGAATGGTGCTGAAGTTTCCTCATTTCTCATTAATGTCAATCACTTCCTTAAAGACTGTCCCTGCAGATATGCTTTAAAGAATCTATAAATTTTCCTTAAGCCCTTATGCAATTTTCTATTTATTATCCTAGCAATTATGAAGCAGTTGACTTAGCCTGATAAATAAAGTTGGTTATTTATTACTGATAAATATAGTGTTGGTACTTGATTGTACTTCCATATTTTTTATTGTAGTTCCATTCCTCACTTTTATTTGGAATCTGATCCAACATCTTTTTTGCTTGGTCCAGTAATTCCATGTCCATTTGCTCATTTGAATGGCAGGGAGAAGGCCATTTGGTACTACCATTAACTATTAGGACCCCCATTTTATAAACTTGAAGTTGAGCTTCAGGGAAAAAGAAATCAGTAACTATTGCTTGGCCACAGTAAATAAGAGAATAAAAGAAGGTTTCAAGAACTCAAATGTCTTGACTTTTAGTGACAACTCTTTTAAGTCAGCTAGCCTTTTGGTGAAGATTCTGATGAGAGCCTACCATGGCATAGGAACACGAGATATTAACCTACCCTATCTATAAATGGAAGCTTTAACCTGTGGCTCCAAAACCAATTTGTTACCTGCCAAGTTCAGTGGCTTTTTAGCATCCACCTGACTTGTTCCTTAATGCCCAGTGGCCTGTGTTGACTATGACTCCTGAGTTGTTCCTTCCTTCTTGCTTGACTCCTTCCATTTTCTGCCATTCCCGTTGTTTAAGTAGGACTGGCTAGCCTCCACTGATATCCCAATCTGCTTCATTCTCTCTTTGAGTTAGACATGCTTCAGCTCCCAGTCTGGGCCTCCAATTTAGTCTCTCACTATTGAATTGCTAAGTCCCCAAGAATTGTCACTGATGGCCTTGTCCCAAATGGGACTTCTTAAGGGTCTGCCAGCTCCACTACAGTGACCCTCTCCTGCCATCCTCTGGGCCCAAACTGAAGCTGACCAGCTGCCTTCCTCCATTTATCCTTCCCATTCCAAGTGAGAGCATGGATGGATAATAATGGAATTTACCTTTCTAGATGAAGGCACTTTGGAACAACAGTGGTAGCAACAAAGTAGGTGAAACTCTGCCCTATAATGGTATGCCTAGATCCTGGCAATGAATAGTAAGAACCACATCCAGGTAGGCTCCTGTGTGAGTATGGTGGACATTGAAGCTTAGGAATTATTGAGGTGAAAATGGAAGACTGAGCTAAGAACAAACATTAAGAAAAACATACCCTTTTTTTTTAACTTTATTTAAGCTTTATTTAAACATATAATGTAACCCCACCACCCTCTCCCAACCCCTCTTCCCGCCACCCCCCTCAGTTTGTTTTATGACATTAAGAGTCTCTTTTGGTTTGTCTCCCTCCCAATCCCATCTTCTTTCATTTTTACTTTTCCTACTACCTTAACTCCCACCCCCGTTGCATCTCCACTTCCTCATATCAGGGAGATCATGTGATAGTTGTCTTTCTCCAGTTGACTTATTTCGCTAAGCATAATACGCTCTAGTTCCATCCATGAAAACATACCCTTTTCTCAGAATATGATAAGGAAGGACGAAGCAAGTGAAATACATAACTATTAGTTTTATGAGGTTATTTTTGCTTTAGTGCTAATGAATACTGGAGAGGCCTAATTACCAAGACAATATTAATGCCTCTTGTGTTTGACAAAAGAGATGCCAAAGTGTTTTAAAAATCAAAGGTTTTTGGCATTTTTTTAATCCACTGTCTGTAATAGGCACCTGTAAAATCCCTGTGTAACACTCATGTTGCTCTTGGTGGTACGATAATTATTGCATCAAGCAGACTTAGATGAGTTTATTGGCATTTTCTCGAGAGGGAATGGAAATTTTATGTAAGCACACCATCAAGAATTTTTCTTGGATGTGCCAGGGAAGTTTTGCATTTTGAAATTCAATTGGAGAGTCTCTCTGGAAAATATTTTACTATGGTAGCAACCCTGACAGTCTCCAGAATAAGAATGCCTAATGTGATGGGACAAATGATCCTAATATGATTTATTTAATAATGATATAATAAAGTAGACATGTGGCCTTTGTATTTAACAAATCTCATTGTAAAACACACAAAGGAAGTAATCAACACTAAAAACTTGCAAATTCTGAATAGATCTGATGCTCGGCTTCTGAATATTAAGAAACTTGTCAAACTTATTGTGTCTCCTAGCAAGGCAGCTCTCAGATTTATGGCTTCTGAAAATCCAGTATAACAGTAATCAATTTGTAATTGCTTTGTATTCTTTCATCCCTGCAGGTTGTAGTGGAAGCAGTGGATGGAATATTAGTTAAATCCTTGGGGTAAATAGGAGTAAAGTCAGTGGTAGCACTTTTGGGATTATTATTATTATCATTATTATTATTAATTATTTTACAAATTTACAAAAGGAGGAAAGAGCTTACTGTGATGGTCATCTGTCACAGGACCATGTAGCTATTTTCATAGTAGTTGCAACCATTGACTCCTCCCGCAGAAGTTTAACCTTAACTTAGTGTGTGTCGTCCTGTAGCAAATGATGCACTCACAGCGACTTTAGTTGCTCAGTAATTTACAGTGGATCTAGGCTAAAAGAAATAACTTTCCATTCCTTTTTTTTTTTTTTTTACTTTATTTAAGCTTTATTTAAACATATGATGTAACCCCACCCCCCTCACCCAACCCCTCTTCCCCCCACCCCCCTCAGTTTGTTTTATGACATTAAGAGTCTCTTTTGGTTTTTCTCCCTCCCGATCCCATCTTCTTTCATTTTTACTTTTCCTACCACCTTAACTCCCACCCCCGTTGCATCTCCACTTCCTCATATCAGGGAGATCATGTGGTAGTTGTCTTTCTCCAGTTGACTTATTTCGCTAAGCATAATACGCTCTAGTTCCATCCATGTCATCGCAAATGGTAAGATTTCATTTCTTTTGATGGCTGCATAGTATTCCATCGTATATATATACCACATCTTCTTTATCCATTCATCTGTTGATGGGCATCTAGGTTCTTTCCATAACTTGGCTATTGTGGACATTGCTGCTATGAACATTCGGGTACACGTGCCCCTTCGGATCACTACGTTTGTATCTTTAGGATAGATACCCAGTAGTGCAATTGCTGGGTCATAAGGTAGCTCTATTTTCAATTTTTTGAGGAACCTCCATACTGTTTTCCAGAGTGGTTGCACCAGCTTGCATTCCCACCAATAGTGTAGCAGGGTTCCCCTTTCTCCGCATCCTCGCCAGCATCTGTCATTTCGTGACTTGTTCATTTTAGCCATTCTGACTGGTGTGAGGTGGTATCTCATTGTGGTTTTGATTTGTATTTCCCTGATGCCCAGTGATATGGAGCACTTTTTCATGTGTCTGTTGGCCATCTGGATGTCTTCTTTGCAGAAATGTCTGTTCATGTCCTCTGCCCATTTCTTGATTGGATTATTTGTTCTTTGGGTGTTGAGTTTGCTAAGCTCTTTGTAGATTTTAGATACTAGCCCTTTATCTGATATGTCATTTGCAAATATCTTTTCCCACTCTGTCAGTTGTCTTTTGGTTTTGTTGACTGTTTCCTTTGCTGTGCAAAAGCTTTCGATCTTGATGAAGTCCCAATAGTTCATTTTTTCCCTTGCTTCCCTTGCCTTTGGCGTTGTTCCTAGGAAGAAGTTGCTGCGGCTGAGGTCGAAGAGGTTGCTGCCTGTGTTCTCCTCAAGGATTTTGATGGATTCCTTTCTCACATTGGGGTCCTTCATCCATTTTGAGTCTATTTTCGTGTGTGGTGTAAGGAAATGGTCCAATTTCATTTTTCTGCATGTGGCTGTCCAATTTTCCCAACACCATTTGTTGAAGAGGCTATCCTTTTTCCATTGGATGTTCTTTCCTGCTTTGTCGAAGATTAGTTGACCATAGAGTTGAGGGTCTATTTCTGGGCTCTCTATTCTGTTCCATTGATCTATGTGTCTGTTTTTGTGCCAGTACCATACTGTCTTAATGATGACAGCTTTGTAGTAGAGCTTGAAGTCTGGAATTGTGATGCCACCAACTTTGGTTTTCTTTTTCAATATTCCTTTGGCTATTCGAGGTCTTTTCTGGTTCCATATAAATTTTAGGATTATTTGTTCCATTTCTTTGAAAAAATTGGATGGAATTTTGATAGGTATTGCATTAGATGTGTAGATAGCTTTAGGTAGCATAGACATTTTCACGATATTAATTCTTCCAATCCATGAGCATGGAACATTTTTCCATGTCTTTGTGTCTTCCTCAATTTCTTTCATGAGTACTTTATAGTTCTCTGAGTATAGATACTTTGCCTCTTTCGTTAGGTTTATTCCTAGGTATCTTATGGTTTTGGGTGTAATTGTAAATGGGATTGACTCCTTAATCTCTCTTTCTTCTGTCTTGTTGTTGGTGTAAAGAAATGCAACTGATTTCTGTGCATTGATTTTATATCCTGACACTTTACTGAATTCCTGTACAAGCTCTACCAGTTTTGGAGTGGAGCCTTTTGGGTTTTCCACATATAGTATCATATCATCTGCAAAGAGCGATAGTTTGACTTCTTCTTTGCCGATTTGGATGCCTTTAATTTCTTTTTGTTGTCTGATTGCTGAGGCTAGGACTTCTAGTACTATGTTGAATAGCAGTGGTGATAGTGGACATCCCTGCCGTGTTCCTGACCTTAACGGAAAAGCTCTCAGTTTTTCTCCATTGAGAATGATACTTGCCGTGGGTTTTTCATAGATGGCTTTGATAATATTGAGGTATGTGCCTTCTATCCCTACACTTTGAAGAGTTTTGATTAGGAAGGGATGTTGCACTTTGTCAAATGCTTTTTCAGCATCTATTGAGAGTATCATATGGTTCTTGTTCTTTCTTTTGTTAATGTACTGTATCACATTGATTGATTTGCGGATGTTGAACCAACCCTGCTGCCCTGGAATAAATCCCACTTGGTCGTGGTGAATAATCCTTTTAATGTACTGTTGGATCCTATTGGCTAGTATTTTGGTGAGAATTTTCGCATCTATGTTCATCAAGGATATTGGTCTGTAATTCTCTTTTTTGATGGGATCCTTGTCTGGTTTGGGGATCAAGGTGATGCTGGCCTCATAAAATGAGTTTGGAAGTTTTCCTTCCATTTCTATTTTTTGGAACAGTTTCAGGAGAATAGGAATTAATTCTTCTTTAAATGTTTGGTAGAATTCCCCTGGGAAGCCATCTGGCCCTGGGCTTTTGTTTGTT